>JZKD02S0131301.1:15475-26865 GCA_000966675.3 Picea glauca
CGTGGCAGACCGTAAAGACATTTCTCTTGACTATGCTTTGTTCAATCCCACAAACCCTGTTGTGGATGGAGACCTGACTTATAAAAATCTGTTTGATGCAATGGTGGACGCCGTTTTGTCCGCCATGGAAAACTCGGGCTACCCCAACATTGGTATCGTTATTTCTGAAAGTGGTTGGCCTTCCAGCGGTAACGATATTGCCACAGCAAGCCTTGCAGGAAATTACAACAACAATTTCATCCAACATGTGCTGTCTGACGCGGGAACGCCCAAAAGGCCAGGAAAAAGCATTGAGTCATTCGTCTTTTCCATGTTTAATGAAGATCAAAAACCTGGAGATATTACAGAGCAGCATTTCGGACTGTTTTACCCCGACACTGAACAACCGGTCTATCCCGTTCGATTCACTTAAAATAATTCAAGGCCAAACTCCAACCATATTCTGTTATTTACCAATAAGCAATAAACTCCCATGTCATTGTTGTTATTGCTCTTTGTTTCCTTTAAACTGAGCAGTCCAATTTCCCAATGTAGTTCCTTCCTACGATCCTGGGTGGCTCACATAATGCCTCTGAAATCTCCAGAATGAAGATATGTAAACCCTAATATTGTTGTGTCAAATTACTAATTATATATGAGAATTTGTTCGGTTTTCTTAGTTCACGTGTTCATGGTTTTGGTTCAGAGATGCAAAGAACGGTGACAATGCTTCATGGAATACTCTTCGGTGGATTCTATCATTTTATTTCATAGTATTTCAGAATGGATTCAATTTTGTGTAATTGCTTAATCTTTTCTTTTGGCTTGTTGAGAATACATATGTGCTAATATCAAATTAGAATTGGAAAAATATCTATTAATGTGTTATTAGTTGATTGGGAAAAAAAAAATTATTAATGTGTTATTGGTTGAATTATTATTTTTAAGGCGTTTTTTTGCCAACATATGCGAAATAGCGGTTGCAGTGGTGAAATATGAGGTGCTAGTAATGGATATACAGTTGACATGAAGGTATTCATATCTTGAATCTAATGATATTATGCCTAGTCAAGCAAAGAAAGCTCCTCAGTCAGTCAGTTGGTCTCAGTTTCTATATTTTTTTTTATTTTCGGTTATATTTTTCACTCTATTTTACAGGAAAGCTGATCAGAAAGGGTTAGAATTGTAGCTTCCAGTTGTTAAATGTTGTTAAATCTAGATAATTCTAGTGTTTTGTGGATTTTTTTAATTAACTGAATTTATTTATACATTTAAAAATGTAAATTAAATAATTGAAAACTACAATTTTACCAACAATTGTATCACAAGATTCCAACTTTTTGAATACTGTAGATTTTACCCCTTTGTTTGTAAAGTTATGTGCTTTGATTATGTTCTTTATAATCATAAGTTCTTTGTTTGTGAAGTTCTTTGTTGTTATTGTTCCTATTGTTCCTATGTCATTGTTGTTATTGTTCTTTGTTTCCTTTACACCAAGCAGTCCAATTTCCCAATGTAGATTCTTCCAACGATCATGGATGGCTCACATAATGCCTCTGAAATCTCCAGAATGAAGATATGTAAACCCTAAAATTGTTGTGTCATATTACTAATTATATAAGAGAATTTGTTCGGTTTTCTTAGTTCACGTGTTCATGGTTTAGGTGAAGAGATGCAAAGAACGGTGACAATGTTTCATGGAATACTTTTTTATAGATTTTATCATTTTATTTCATAATATTTTAGAATGGATTTAATTTTGTGTAATTGTATAATTAAGTTCATGTGTTTGTATTTATTGGAAATGGGTATAATTAATTAGTTTTTAATTATAAATTCTAATTTTATGGCTAGCAATTGGAGATGCTTGCATATTTTTTTATCTTACTCCCAAATCAATGAATGAAATTTAATGTTGATAACTTCCTAACATTTCTAAATGCATCCATTACCCTATTTACTTAATCATATTAAAAACTTACTTTTTACCATTTGAATGCAATTAGCAAAGATTAATATATATACAACCCTTTATTGCCACGTTAGTGAATAGGAACTACCTCAACCTCATTCCCACGGATATGTGTGCTTTTCAATTTCAATCAAAGAATGCGTTAAAAAGTGGCATTGTCTCCTTACCAGGCAGAGAGCCGTGGGTTTCAATTTCAATTAAAGCCTGGGTTACTAAGTGGAGCCCCGTGGAGTGTTGTTGGAGAGTCGTGGGTATTTTTACTGTAGTTTCAATTTCATTTACCAGGTGGAGTGTTGTCTTACCAGGTGGAGTGTTGTCTTCTTACCAGGTGGAGAGCCATGGGTTTTTAATCGTATGCACATTTTTCTTGTTATATTTTAGTTCCTGGCATTTTCCTTCCCCTCCCTTGTTCTTATGTTTTAGTTTCTTTTGTTTCAGCTCTAACTCAGAAGCTAAAAGCTAATTCATTGTCATTTTCTCAACATGCACAGCACAATGCGAAGAACAAATCACTGCTCTAACTCAGAAGCTAAAAGCTAATTCATTGTCATTTTCTCAACATGCACAGCACAATGCGAAGAACAAATCACTGAACATTGGGGGAGCTGCTGGTAAACAATGGTAGGTAAACAACTACTGTATTGTTTCAACCATTTTTTTTCCACTGTTACTTGGACGTCATCCGTTACCATTTCTCATTTTTTGGGGGTTTGTTTTCTAATACAGGATGTGATTCTGGTCATGTGATTGGCATAGGAAAACCGACGAGCTTGGACATTAAGGGATCCCGACCCCTCTTATGTTGAATTTCAGAGGCTTCTGGAAAAGGAATTTTCATGCTCTCATTCTTTATGTTTTGTGACATAATAATCCGCTCTTGCTTTATGTTTTGTGAGATTCGCTCTTGCTTTATGTTTTGTGAGATTCTTTCAAACCATTTTAGAGAATTTTAGAAAGGGTGGGCCCGGGGGCATTATTAGAAAAAGTGTTTTATAGTGTTTTATAATAAAACACTTTTTCCCCCGTCCCCCTTTTAAGTCCCACCTTTTAGAGAGGGTGGGAGGGGGTGGTTCGATTCAATGAGTAATACTTATATGATACTCGGGTGAAACCACAAACCATTTTATAATTGGAAAACAAAGATATGGTTACATTTCCTTACAGTTATTTTCAAATCAAACCATTTTGTAATTGGAAAACAAAAATTTGATTACATTTCCTTATATTTTGTTAGGGTTAGAATAGGATTAGGATTAAGAGTCTGCATGAAGTTAATTGCATTAATATATTTTATATATCTCTTTAAATTGAGGTTGTGTTTGTTTCAGACCTATACAGCATAGTTGAAATTTAAATATACGTAGAGATTTTAAATTTAATATTTTTAAACTTGCTTATAAACACTTTTTAATTTATTTACATATGTGCAGTTATTTCAGATATTTCAGATGGCTTTATAAATTGATTTATTTTAAATCATTATAAACTGATTTATCCTAAATCATTATAAATTGATTTATTTTAAATTCTAAAATCATTATAAATTGATTTATTTTAAATCATTTCGAATGCCCTTATAAATTTTTAGAATGCCCTTATAAATTGATTTATTTTAAATCATTATAAATGGATTTATTTTAACAATTTTTTAAATACCCTTAATTTATTTTAATTCAAATTAATTCATTTAAATGCTCTATTTAATTGCCTTAAACCTACAATTGATTTAAGTTGGAAGAGCTTGCTCTCTCTCAAAACTCAAATTCATTGTCTATATGCCCAATCCAAATAACAAGAACCAATCCCATTAATGCCTTTATACGTAGAGAACGAGACTGAAAATGTCTGTGATAGAAAAAGATTAAGACCGTTTGTAGTAAGTGGGCTGGCATGAATATTTAGAAGGCATTTTAGGTTGATGCAATTTGTGAATTATTACAATACTGATTTCCTAATAGTGGGCGGCCGGAGAACAGTCGAATAGTTCGTTCCCTCCATCATTATGATACATATAGAACAATATACTGCAATTCTGTCCACAATGGGCATCCTTTTAGTATATTATATCATATCTAAAGTGAAAAGTTATTCTCTTTTATTTCAAAAAGTTTACAAATTCTATTTAATATATTTATTTATGTATTTCCACGAGGTAAAGTTTAGGTTTTATATATTCATTTAAAGAAAAATTATAATGTGTTTTTTTAAATGAGTTAAAATTGTTAAATGCAAAGTTTTATAATCAAGTTTTTAAAATTGTTAAAAAGTTTTTTTTATAATTATTATAATTATAATTTTTCTAAATTTAAAATGAAATTGAAAAATATAATTAAATCGTTTATCTTTTAATTTATTTATTTAAAATTAGTTTAATTTTTTAATCAAGTTTTTTATAATTAATAGAATTATAATTTTTATAAATTTAAAATGAAATTGAAAAATATAATTAAATCATTTATCTTTTAAATTATTTATTTAAAATTAGTTTAATTTTTTGAAAATGATTATGGTTAAATCCTATAAATTTAATTTAAATTTATGACACCTTAAATACTTAATTTACTTTTAAAATTGTTTAATTTTTTTTTAACAAAAATTATTTAAATCACCACTTTAATTTAAAGGATTTCATTACTTCCAAACTCATTATAATAATTTAATAATTTAAATTTATGACACCTTAAATACTTAATTTACTTTTAAAATTGTTTAATTTTTTTTAACAAAAATTATTTAAATCACCACTTTAATTTAAAGGATTTCACTACTTCCACACTCATTATAATAATTTAATATTTAAATTAATAATAAGAGATTTTGTTACTTATGAACTCATTATAATATTTACAAACTCATTATAATAATTTAAATTTATGACTCCTTAAATACTTAATTTACTTTTAAAATTGTTTAATTTTTTTTTAACAAAAATTATTTAAATCACCACTTTAATTTAAAGGATTTCGTTACTTCCACACTCATTATAATAATTTAATATTTAAATTAATAATAAGGGATTTTGTTACTTATGAACTCATTATAATAATTAGAATTAGAATAGAATAATTTAAAATAATAAAAAAAAAGGTTGTTAGAGTTAGAATAATTTAAAATAAAAATAAAAACTTCAACAAAAATATTTAAATTACCACTTTAATTTTAATTTAATAATGAATAATTTTGTTATTTCCAAACTCATTATAATAATTAAAATTAGATTATAATAATTAGAATTAAAATAAAATAATTTAAAATAATAAAAAAACTTTAACAAAAATGATTTAAATCGTCACTTTAATTTTAATTTAATAATGAAGGATTTGGTTACTTCCAAACTCATTATAATAATTAGAGTTAGAATAAAATAATTAAAATAAAATTAAAAAAATTAAAAAAATTATTTAAATTGTTACTTTAATTTTAATTGAATAATGAGTGATTTTGTTACTTCCAAGATAATTATAATAATTAGAGTTAATTTAATAATGTGTTATTTTGTTATTTCCAAGTTTATTATAATAATTAGAGTTAAAATACAATAATGGGGTATTTTGTCACTTCCAAACTTATTATAATAATTAAAATTAGAATAGAATAATAAGGTAGTTTGTCATTTCTAAACTTATTATAATAATTAGAATTGGGTTATTTTTATGAAGATTTATTTTATAATAATAAGAAAATAAAATAAAATAAATAGTTTAAATTCAATTTAACTCATAATTGCACATTCCATTCAAATAATAAGTGTAAATAAAAAACATATATATAATAATAATTATAATAAAATAACAATAATAAAAAGATAATTTAAATTCAATTTAAATAATAATTACAAATTTAATCAAATAATAAGTGCAATAAAAAATAATTTAAATAAGAATTATAATAAAATAACAATAATAAATAGATAATTTAAATTTAATTTAAATAATAATTACAAATTTAATTCAAATATTAATTATAACGCATAATTTAAATTCAATTTAAAGTAATTGTAAATTTTTTGCATTTAAATTTTTAAAAATATTTATTAATGGAATAATAAGAGTAAGATTAAATCATAAGAATAAAGAAATAATAGGAGTAAATCATATTATTATTATTATCATTAAATGATTTGATATCAATGTCCTTAGAACAAGTATGATTGCAAATTTTCTTCCTTGTAATACATCACATTAGTTCAAAGTTTCTATCTTTCTAACAAAGGAAACACTTTATCATTTTTTTTTAAAAAACATGGCCATAACTTCCTTTTCGTAATGTTTTGAACACAAATCAACCTTGTCATGTGATGAACATAACTAACGTTGCAATTTGACAAACAAAATCAGATGTTGCAACGAGACGAACATGGGAATGTTGCAATGTGACGAATATAGTAATGTCGCAATGTAATGAACATAGTAATGTCACAATCTAGCAAACAGTGCAACACTGCAATGTGATGACCATAGCCATGTCATCACAATGCGACAAAAAAAGTCACATCAAAATCGAACGAACATAGGCATGTCGTCACAATGCGATGAGCATATCCTTGTTTTTGCAATGTGACCAACATAGTTACATCACAATATAATGAACAATGTAACGTCAAAATATGACAAACATATTACTTTTGTCACAATGTGATGAGCATATCCATGTCCTCGCAATGTGTCAAATATATCCTCACATTGCAATTTCATGAAAATATACTATCACAATGGGACAAACATTTCCAAATGTCACATTTGATTAATATAGCCCATTTTCGCAATGTGATGTGCATACATTTTCTTAATATGTCGAACAAAAACCAACCTTTTCATGTGATGAACATAACTCGATGTTGCAATTTGATGAACAAAATTAGACGTTGCAGCACGAGGAAGATATTAATGTTGCAATCTGACAAACAAGTAATGTTGTAATCAGACGTTGCAGCGTGACAAAGATAGTAATGTGATGAACATAGTAATGTCGCAATTTGACAAATAATGCAATGTCGCAATATGAAAATTAGTGCAACATCGCAACGTGATGACCATGTAGCCATGTCGTCGCGTTGTGACGAGCATTTCACTATCATTTCAATGTGACAAACATAGTTACATCACAATGAAACCAACATTGTAACATAGAAATATGTTGAACAAAGACATGTCGTCACAATGTGACGATCATATCCATGTCGTTGCAATGTGACGAATATATTTACATCGTAATCTGATGAAAAATGTAACATCACAATCAGACAAACATATCCCTTTCATCATAATGTGACAAGCATATCCATGTCCTTGCAATGTGTCAAACATATCCCCACATTGCAATGTCATGCAAATATGCTAACGTCACCATGTAACAAAAATTTCCAAATGCCACATGTGATGAACATAGCCCATTTTTGCAATGTGATGTACATACATTTTTGTAATATGTCAAACACAAACCAATCTTGTCATGTGATTAACATAAATATATGTTTCAATTTGATAAACAAACTTACACATTCCAGCGTGATGAAGATAGTAATGTTGCAATGTGATGAATATAGTGATGTCACAATGCGATGAGAATATTCATGTTCTTGTGATGTGTCAAACATATCCTCACATTGCAATGAAAAGAAAATATATTAACATCACATTGTGAAAAAATTTCCAAACGTCACATGTGAAGAACATAACCCATTCTCAAATGTGATCTACACACATTTTTGTAATATGTCGAACACAAACCAACCTTGTCACATGATGAACATAACTCAATGTTGAAATTTGACGAACAAAACCATATGTTGCACCGTGATGAATATAATTATATTGCAATGTGACAATATATAGTAATGTCTCAATGTGATGAACATAGAAACGTTGCAGTCTAACAAACAGTACAACATTACAATGTGACAAACACAACTATGTCATCACCATGTGACGATCATATCCCCGTTGTCCCAATGTGACGAGCATACCCATGTCATCATCATGTCACATGCATATCCTTGTCGTTACAATGTGATGAACAAAGCCATGTCATTGTAATGTGACGAGCATATCCCTATCATCGCAATGTGACGAACATAGTAACATCACTATCCGAAGAACAATGTAGCATCGCATTATGATAAACATAGCCTTGTCATTTCAATGTGACAAGCATATCCCTGTCCTCACAATGTGTCGAATATACCCTCACATTGCAATGTGAAACAAATATATTGATGTCACAATTTGATAAACTGTTACAAATGTCATAATGTGACAAACAAATCCCATTGTCACAATGTGATGTACACACCCTATGTTGCAATGTGTCAAACATATCTCAACATTGAAATGCAATGAACATTTCCCGACATCGCAATGTGACGAAAATAACCCATTTTTGGAATGTGATATACCTATTCCAATGCCATTATATCACAAACAAAAACCCTACTTGGTAACGTGATGATCATAACCTTATGATGTCATGTGAGAAACAAAAATGTGATGTTAGAATGTGACGAACAAAACCTGATGAACATTGGAGTGTGATAGTGCCATAGTAAACCATGGTTAAACATAATCAACATGATCCACCATAATGAGCTCTACATGGTCTATGAAGGTCAGCCATGGGCATGGTCAATGATAGTCATCCTTAGTCAACCATAATCAACCATGGTCATGGTAAAACATCGTGAACCATGATCAACAATAATCAACTTTGGTCCCTATCAAGCTCAACCATAGTTAACCATAGCTAGCCATGGAAAACCATAGTCAACCATGGTCAATCATAGTCATAGTTAAGGTCAAACAAAGTGAATTTCATCCATAGTCATGGTAAACCATGGTCATTCCCATCCATAGTAATCTATGGACAACAACTGTCAAACATGGTTAACCATTGTCAACCATGGTCAACCAAGGTCAACCATATTGAAGGTTATGCTCAACCATGGTCAACCATGGCCAACCATAGTAAACCAAAGTCAATCGAAGTCTAGCAAAGTTAACCATGTTTATGGTCAGTGTCATGGACAATAATTTTCAACCATGGTTAACCATTGTCAACCATGTTCAACCATGATCAAGGTCAACCACAATCAACCATGGTCATGGTAATTTGCAACCATGGTCAACCACAGTCAATGATAGTAAACCAAGTATAAGAAGGTCTACTAAAGGTAACCATGGTCATGGTTAACCATAATTAAGTATGGTCATGGTAAACCAAAGTCAATCAAAATTAACCATGGTCATAGTCAACCAAGGTCAACCTTATTTAACCATAGTCAACCATAGTAAATCAAAGTCAACAAAGGTGAAACAAAGTAAACCATGGTCATGGTCATGGTCATTGTTATGGTCAAACATAAGAAACCATGGTCATGGTCTACCATATTCACAATCATGGTTAACCTTGGAGTCATCATCTACCATAATCAACCGTACTCTATCACAGTCAATGATGGACATGGTCAATGTAGTCATCCATGGTTAAACATTTCGTAAACATTTCATTATTATTTCTGTTGATATTTTTATTATTTAAAGTATAGTCAACCATAGTCAAAGTCGCGGTCAACCATAGTCATGGTTAAGGTCAACAATGATCAATGTCAACCATAGTCACTGTCAATGATATTCATGGCCAACCATGGTCAGCTATGGTCAACAATTGTTAACCATGGTAAACCAAAATCAATGAAGACCAACCTTATTGAAAATCATGTTTAATATCCTTTAAAAATACTACATTATTACTTTATTAATCTATTAATGTATTATTTTTTTATTAATGTATAAATATTTTATTATGTATTAATAATTTCATCTATTCATATAAAAAAAATTGTATTATTAATGTATTTTTACTTTATTACTGTACTATTAATATGTTTTTAGATATTTTAATGTGTTTTTAGATACTTTAATGTATTAATATGTTTTTAGATACTTTAATAAGAATTACATTATTTTATTAATGGATTAATTAATAATACATTATTAATATATTAATGTTTTAATTAATAATATTTTACTAATGTATTAATTAATTAATTAATATTTTAAAGTTTTTTGTAATAATGTATTTTTAATGTATTAATATTTTAATAATGTATTATTTTATTAGTGTATTAATATTTTTTAAATTTTTTGTCTTAATAATACTTTATTAATGTATTAATACTTTAATAATGTATTTAATAATGTATTGGTTAATAATGTAAATTAATAATTAAATAATTTATACATTAATACTTTAATAATGTATTGGTTAATAATGTAAATTAATAATTAAATAATTTATACATTACATTAATATATTAATGTATCATTAATAATACATTATATTAATGGTGGTCTCTAAGATATGTAGGTCATCAACTAGCAACAACCACTATATAAAAATGGTTGATATATACTAATAAACTTCATTTTACACATACCCAAATTAATACAACCACTTTTATAAAGTGGTTGTTGCTAGTACATATGTGCTAATACCAAATGATAATTGGAAAAATATCTATTAATATGTTATTAATTGATTGGGAAAAAAATATATATTGTGTTATTGGTTGAATTAATTTTTTTAAGGCGTTTCAGGAGTGCTACGGGATTCAAATGGAGAAGCTATATATCTCATTCTCATAGAAAAAATACACTGAGAAATAACAGTTCAGTGGTGAAATATGAGGTGCCAACTATCTAATGGATGAGAGATTACGTATGACTATCACCAAGCATAGGCTAGTAATGCATATACAGTTGACATCTAGGTATTCATATCTTGAATCTAATGATATTATGCCTAGTCAAGGAAAGAAATCTCCTCATTGAGTTGGTCTCATTTTCTATATTTTTATTATCTTCTGTTATATTTTTCACTCTATTTTATCATAAATCTGATCAGAAAGGGTTAGAAGTGTAGCTTTCATTTGTTAAATTTAGATAATTTTAGTGTTTTAGGTTTTTTTTAATGGGTTGAATTTATTTATATATTTAAAAATGTAAGTAATCCAAAATTATGATTTTACTAACAATTGTATGATCGAATTCCAACTTTGATTACTGTAATCCAAAACTATAATTTCACCAACAATTGTATGACTGAATTCCAACTTTGATTACTGTAGATTTTACCCCTTTGTTTGTGAAATTATGTACTTTGTTCATATTCTTTATAATGATAAGTTATGTTTCTATACATATTTCTAATGTCAGAATTAGAATAATACATTATGTATCAAGACAGTAAATCAATAATTAACTCATTACATGATACTTAATCATGATACTTAATATGGGTGCAAAACTAAAGGCGGGTTTGGGGGTTTTTGGTCGGATCATTGGGCTTTTTTCACTTCGATCCTGGATTTGCTCTGTGTCTGGAGAAGGTGGTGCGGCTCAGAGCTCCTGGAGCCTTGGCGCAACACCCTGTGGTGGAGAATTTC
>JZKD02S0131301.1:37479-49686 GCA_000966675.3 Picea glauca
ATATAGTATAAAGTGTAGATTTAATATATTAATAGTTTATTAATGTAATTTTAATATATTACTTTAATAATATAGCAAATTATGTTAATGCATTAATGATTATTGTATTAATTGAAATAATGTATACATTACTGTTAATGAGTTGATACTTTAATGTAAAAAAGTAATATATTAATGTTTATTATTTATATAATAATATTCTAAAATAGTTTTAATGTATTTTTATTTTATTATAATATTAATAATTTAAAGATATATTATTTAGTATTGCAAATTAAAATATTTATTAATTTTATTAATGTATTACATTATGATAATGATTATTATACATTCATGTATAAATAATTTAATTTATACATTACATTAACTAGCATATCTTTGAAGTGGGGGAAAGGAAACAACGAAGTGAATTGGGGATGGTTATGTTGTTGACAGATGGTGAGATTTTTCTTTTGGATGGAAAATGAATATTTCAAAATGTCCATCATCATCCTACATCTGGTTAACTATTTTCAACGATCTTATAACTCCAAATCTGGATCACTCTACTGCCCCACATACAATAATCACAAATGTGTGGTTGCAACTGGATCAGTTATGGTTCATATGTTTAAAAGATTTGCTATGAAAAATGCAATTTTAGTTTGTTGATCCACTCTTGATTTGGTTACACAACCTTAAAGGTTTGAAATTCCTTATAATTTGTATGATGTTTATTAATCTCTTAAATATATTTGAAGTAAAAATACTAATTATATATATATATATATATATATATATATATATATAAGAATAAAAATATATAAATAAAAATAGAACCAAAAAAATTGAAATTGAACAACCCTCACAGCACTCTGTCAACAAGGTCATATTGTCCATGAGTCCATTTCCTTCATTCGAGTCACACAGACACGAAAATCTGAACACATGTCGTGCATCCATAGGATATGGATAGATTACGAAGGTCGGAGAAAAGGTTCCCTTATAAAGTAATAATTATTACTACGTATGCCCTTTGAAGAGCTAAATCCATATTGATCCATATGTTACATAGTGGTGTAGTGAATAAAAGAAATCAATTATATTCTTGAACCTTGGATGTGCCTAGTAAGTACGAGACTATAGATGGGGGGTTTTCAAACTAAATGGGGCCATCTAGAATAATTTTTGATGCACCTACCAAATCAAAGGTAATCCCTTTTTCCTTCCCCCAGGGCAGGGGAAAAAATAGAAATGCGCACTCGTGATTATATACGATGGCCCTATTTCATTCTGAGCTTCAATAGCATGATTCCATTACAACATTCAAGCGTGGGTGGAGGTATTGGATTGGGGAGCTCCACTCGATCACCATAAGGTCCAACCAAAAAGTAGGAAGAAAGGAAAAGACAGAGGAATCGGTCAACTGGATCAATGGATTAAACTATGGACATTGGATATGCAACTATTGAAACCACTGCTTCAACGGATGCTTTCTCAGAACCAGGCATTAATCCCCTCCCTTATTCTTTATCTACCTTAGAAGGGAAGTCTGCTTCACTAAGACATCATACATCCGCTTAACTACTAAGCCTTCTCTTGGCAAGAAGATTACAGGACTTGGAAATTCTCTAATTGTGAACTCCCGATTTTGTCAATCGCCTGCCCCATGAACTCTAGAGATTTTTGCACCACATAAAATTGAACATCCAAAGTATTTTGAAAATCCTTCACGGTACGACTCACAACTTTACAGTTCGCCTCTGACTTCTTCTGCACACCTGAGCGAAACCCTTCAAGTTGGAAGCTTGAGACAATCTCAATGCCTCAGGCAGACATATGGCATCTCCTTTCCATGAACATCGACATTTCATTTCTATTGTGGAGTGTCACATGAAGATCATCTCGGAAGTAGCATTTCCCTCTTAGAAGATGGATCCTCCTCACAGCATGACCTTCCTAGTTCCTTCAAATTGGTAGTTGTTCTCCCTTTGGTTGACTTATTCAAACAATGGCAGCTCCACGGTCTTCTTAACCCAGAAACCCTAACATGCCATGTGTTTTTCATGAGGGCGATGATAATAATACCTTTCCAGCACATTGTGAGAATCTGCAAGCTCCAACAATAGACACAACGAACTAGACTAAGCAATTGACTGTTCATTTTAAAACCATTTTATAAAATACAAACACCAGTTTAGTCACATCCCTATGCACAAGACACTGTAATTTAATTCTATGGCCAACAAAATGAGGTCGGTTGCAGTTAGAATATGGTGTTTCCTGGATCCTTCACTTCTTCTGTACTTTGGACATTCTTGCCTCAGAGCAGACAATTCCACATGTGTATTGATCATGAAATAGTATGGTACAACTTGTGCATAATTAAATTTGCAATTAGTTGCAACTACAGCTTATGGCAGGCACAACATTATTGTTAAACCTTACTCAGTCTAAAACAAAGCAGTAGAGTATTAGCAACTAAGTGCTCCATTTAATAAAACGCGTTGACAATTAGCTTCATAAAATTGAAATGAACATTGATTAGCTTGAAATGGCACTAGCAAGGGGGAAATGGGAGCTACAAGTAAAGAGTAGTGCATTTATTCATCACACTGAACAATAGCATCTTCAAACAAAATCCCTTATTAGATTATATATTTTTCAAATTGATTTAAAACAATCTTTGGCAAACTTCAACATATACATGTAGTTTTAGAAGCTACGGATCCTAACCAAAACTCGGAAAGAGAATGGTACTACTCACAACTTGGGTCATCTAGATTCACATAGAACTACATAGCTCTGCACACCAGTTAAAACTCAATATAAAAACAAAGAGAGGCCCTACAACTTGACCAATCATTAGCCAAAGGATGATTGAATTTATGCAGCAATGTTATCAACTTCAATACTGTATTCAGAAAGCCAGAAATTCAGTTCAGCTTGCAACTTCTTGTGGCATGTGAATCTGATGTAGAAATGTCAGTTGTTATTACTATTCTACTGCAAAACTGGGGATGCCAGGGGCTTGCCCGCAATTATACTATTAGAAAATTCTAAAACTCGTTGAAACCTAACAACAAACCTAAGCTTTTCAGGAATTTTATAGTAAAATGGTATTCCAGTCTCAACAACAGTTAGAAAGTACTGCTCTCCTTGAAAACTGTCATAATGCTCTGAATTGTTAGTTTCCATATGATACATGGGATTCTTGGAAGCATCCTGTAAATTTCACAGAAGTACCTGGTGAAAGGTTGAGGCTGTATCAGAATTAGAAATCCAAACACATAAGAGTATTATTAACAAATCTATTAATCCCCACATTTTGATCTCCCAACAGGGACTTGTTGCAGGTTTCTGTTTCGAAGCTTCCTCGACATGGTTTTTTCATCATATTGATAATTGCAAGCATCACCCCCTGATCCATTTTTGATAATGTCAGAAGGAGGAATGAAGAAATCCATTGAAAGGCCTATCACATTGAAAACCACGTCGTCAATAGTCCATGTTTCTTCCATTATTGTTATGGTATGGCTCATTGAATGCTCTCTAAATTAAAAGAGTGACAACTGATCAACCTGAATGAGCAATCATCACACCATATACTGCTCTATAATTGTTGATAATTGTTTCTATGGTGGTTTCCCAGTAAACAACATCTATTCTAATGGCTTCAATCTGTGTGAGATGGGAATCTTCCAAATATACAAGGAGGCCAGTTTTTTGACTTAAATATCTAAAAAGTACATGTCTGATAATTTCTGACTCCTTCTATGTAGAGTTGAAGGATCAACAACAAGCTTTAATATGAAGCAATCTTCATCTCCAATTTTCTTTTCTCCTAAGAAATGAGCATTTGCAAACATGATTGTTGTTGTTCTAGGATTTAAACCCTGAGAACATAAAGGTCAACAAGTATAAGAATATGCATCATCACCAAAAAAAGTTAATGTAAGCTACATAGTTGCCATGGTCCTAGGTTAAGCCCCCTGATTCATGATTTGTGTTCGAAAATAATTTGAGAAAGCCAACACATTAACATTTATTTTCGATACTTACAAAAAATTTGACATGGTTGATTAAATTCAAAAAACCCAATGTAAACATTTATTATTAAAACTCAAAAAAAATTCTACATGGTTGGTTAAATTCATGATTCAGTTTACGACTACTTGAAATTAGACAAAATTAGATTTTTTTTTAGTAAAATAAAAAAAAAGATTTACCAAGCATAAGCACATGCATCATTATAAACACACATTAATATAAGATATTATTAGAAGAACCACCTATAAATTGCCTCTGCAACAATCACTGTAAAACTAACTTTAGCAGTCCCAACTTCATCATCTTTATCTTTTGCAACCGCTCATGCTAAAAATTCTCAACTCTTAACTTAATCGCAACATGATCCGAAAGCCTATTCTGCAAGCATCAATACATATTCTATTACTTATTAAGAATATCAACCTCATTGAATCAAACTGTAATTCAAACCATAATCTGCTAGCAGTCATATGAAGACATCATACCTGGCTCTCTCACCCTAATTGAGAATTTAGTAGACAACCATTTGTACTATTTCATTCCTCGAGGATTGAGCAGACGCGTACTTGTAAATCAAACTTCATTCCTACTTTACAGTTGTACAATTTGTAGGGTTTATCTTTTCCCTATGCGGTAGAGCATCTTCACCTTTTGGATTTATCTGGATTTCTCTGTATGCTGTAGAGCATATGTAGTGGAGCGTATAGTGCAATTCGTCTGGAGAACACAGACACAGCAAAATGAAGGAGTCGTGCTAGTTTAAAATAAACTGCAATGAATAAGCAACAAAAGGCTTACTGTCATGTCGCAGAAGATCTTCATTTAGGCTCCTCTCATCTAACCTGTCACTTGAAATAGTCAAATATTTTGTTCTTAACCGACTGTACAAAACATACATAGAGCTGAAAGAATTATTTGCATTTTTCATGTAAAAATCATAGGTTTATTGAATTTCTTTGAACATAATACTTTTGATCAAGAGTTGCTTCTGTTGTTGAAATGACGTCTGGATCTACAATAGAATCTTCTCTGCGGGATGGCACCGACCTCATCGTCTCATTCCGCTGGTGATAATGATGACGGCTACCAATGGATGGCTGTACCTGCAGGATTGGGGAAGCAAAGGTTCTTCACAAAGTTTGATGAGCATTTTTTATATTATAAAGGAGAAAAAAAATGGATTTTTGAAAACATTGAGATTTTTTTTTATACATGTAGCGCTTTATAAGCCACTGTTGTCTCACAATTATTGTGAATATGAATTTCTTTTCTGAAAAATCTACTTATAAAAACTTACAGCTATCCCTAACTTGTGAGGCATATCAATACCATCAAAATCACCCAGGAAATACAATGAGAAGCGTTGTGATTGTGAAATTACAACACTTTTTTCTTTTTTTTTTAATTTTAGTATTTAGTACTTACTACCGTTGCACTTGACTTTTTACATTGAACATCACTAATGGAGCAGAAATTGCAATATGCTATTAGCCAAAAAAAAAAAAAGGAAAAATTACATGCAGATCAAACAGAAAAACAATATAAATCTTACCCTCCTGCTATTATTAGCGAAGCTGCCATTGCCATTAATAATAAAAGAAGATGACCTGTGAGGCTGAGGAATGAATTCCTCGGTTAAAGGATTCAGCTTAGAAAGCAAATCTATAAGCTCCTGCATGTCGCCATTGAATCTACCCTTATTTCCCGGGGGAGATCAGGGGTTCGCTTCCCATAACTCTCCCCTTCAACACTCACATTGTTCTCCACCAAGGCCATCGCAGTGCCTTGGATTTCTCGAAACTCTCTGGTCTGCAACCTTTGAAGATATGTGTGGGGTGCCTGAAATTAAAGGGATGGATGCTTAGAAGCCTCTATTTGAAGGGTGATTGGGTCCATCCATGGGAGAGGAGGTCCCTTATTGGGAAAGGGAGGCAGCAGGGCGTTTGTGGGTCTCTTTGAAATCAAAGAAAAGGACCGAGGGTTTGAATTTCACAGAGTTTTATTATTGCTTCTTCTGCTTCGCCTGGAATGTTGGCAGCTGACTGTGTCAAAAGTGATCTGTGCAATAACTAAGTTGTCCATGTCAGCTGAAACAGAATGGAGCCGGTGAACAGGATAGAGTCACTGAAGGACAAGACACGTGTTAAGAGAAGATTGGTTGATTGCAATTTAACACATGGAAAGTCTTTATACGCTTTGTACAGACGAAGGCCGGGAGAGGAACCTCCCCTTAAATAACATTTTCGGTGTAATTATACACTCATGTATAAATAATTTTATTTATACATTACATTAATTAAATTATGTATTTTACATTATTATTAATCAATTAATATATTACATTTAAGTTATATATTAATGTTTTAATATTTTAATTTATAAATTACATTAATTTTTTAATACATTTAATAAGTCTATTTACTATTTTATATATTAATATATTATTTAATTAATACATTAACATTTTAATACATTAATGTATTATCTCATCAATATATTAATATATTATTAATATTTTTATACTTTATTAATATATAAATAATGTTTAATTATTTTAATATCTTAATATAATAATTTAATAATTTAATGTATTATAAATGTATTTTATTATTATTATTATTATTAATACTTTATTATTTTAATGTATTATTGTAAGTTTTATTAATACTTTATTATTTTAATATATTATTGTATTTTTAATCTATTTTTACTTTATTAACTTATTGTTAAGACTTTATTAATGTATTTATAATTTAACAACGTATTAATTAATTAATACAATACATTAATAAGATATTTATTAATTAAATTATTATATCATTAATACATCACATTATACATTAAGGTATTGATACTTTAATTTATACATTAGGGTAAGGTATTAATTAATTAATACATTAATACTTAAATATATTAATTTAATGTACTTTTGTATTAGTATTAGTAGTATATTACTTTATAATTAATTTAGTGATTTATTTTTTCTTTATTAATTTATTTATAATATATTAATGTATTGATATTTTAATAATGTATGAAAAATGTTTTATTTTATAGATGTAATGTATTTAGTGTATAAGATACTCATAATCGACTCAACGAGCGGCGATTTTGAGGGTCGGGTTAGGGTTCTGATTATGCAGGCTTTGCGGCTAGGTTTGCTAGCTGCATCCCTATTTTCTTCTTGGTGAAGGCAGTGTGCAGACAACACGGGCGGGAAGCTGGGCGGATGGGAAGGTTTCGGTCAGTGTTGGTGGGTGTCAGAGGGGGCTGGTGGACCTGTCTACAGGTTGTGATTGGTTCTTTTATTGGCATTTGGCTAGAGGTTGGTGGAGCCTTTTCCTAAGGGCAGGATGGGGATTCAGAGTACCTATTTAGACGACGGTGGAGGATCTGGTGGCGGCAGGGTAGGCATTTGGGTGGAGCACCAGTGTATGGGCGCGAGGGGCCTATTTGCGGGTGGTGTCGATTTTCTTGCAACTATTGTTAGGGGCTGAGGAGACTGCACGGAACCATTTTTGTTTTCTTCTGAAGCATTTTCCTGAGCCACACTCTTGCCTAGTTTTATGGGTGGTGGTGGCTTCGGGGTATTTGTTTGCAGTCGGTTCCTTGGTTTTTTGTTTGGTGTTTTGGACTCTCTTGATTACTTCCTCCTAGCTTGAAGAGGGTTAGGACCAGAGCTTTGAGGTCCATTTTGGGGGCGTGCGATGATTTGGTTTTCCACTTCAAGGTCCTATTGGGGTGTGCGATGTTGGACAATCACTTCAAGGTCCTTTGAGGGAGTGCGGCTACTGGTTTAGCTTCTTTATCAGGTTTTCGTTGGGTTTTTTTGCCCTGTTTTTTGTATCACTTGTTTGCAGCCTGTGTGTTGGGATGTGTTGTGTAGTATGCTCATTTTGAGCATGGTTTCTGGAGTAATACTGTTATGGACTCTTGTGGGGTCTTGAAGATGTAAAAATTATATTTTTAGTAATATAATGAGCAAATTTTCTGTTGGAAAAATATATTTAGTGTATTATTTTATTTTTGATTAATAAATTATTTTTTTAATTAATTAATACCTTTCAGTATACATGAATGTATTAATGTAATGTGTTAACATATTACAATAATGTAAAAATTAATTAATAGATTAACTATATAATTATATATTAATGGTTGTTTCTCACTCACTCACTCGTCAACTAGCAACAACCACTTTATAAAAGTGGTAGCCATTTTCCACTATTCCAAATTAATGGCTCACATCTACCTATATCAACCTCTTTTATAAAATGATTGTTGCTAGTTAAAGTGTATTGAATACATTAATATTATTTAATTGGTTAAGAACATGTGTTTCCTCTTAAGAGGTCACAGGTTCAAATCCAGAGGGGGGTAGGGTATGTATACCTTCATAGACTTTACCAGTCAAATCGTTGGGCGGAGGGGGGGTCCCTTGTCCCACAAACAAGGGGGTCTCATACACCAATTTGGTGTGTTGGCTTGGTCGTGACCTTAAAAATAGATTATTAAATTATTATTAATCTAGTTTGATTTGGTTTGGTAAGAGGCTTGTTATATTAGTCAAGATTGTTGAACACTAATTTATCATTAACATCCTTTTAAATACGTGAATTTTATTTTTTTTAATTTACTATATTTTAATTTTAATTTTTTAAATATTTTCCTTATCATTCAATCTTTTTTTTTTTTTTTTCCCAATCTTTAAATCTTATTTGCCAGGAACTTCATCAAACTCACCAATATTTGGTACACAAAATTTACCATATTTTAAAAAACATATTTCATTTTCTCGAGTCACCAGAGCTTACCAACCAACCAAGGTTTTATCCATTACGAATATTACAACATTGATATTATTAATATCCAAAAATGTAAACATGTGAAGACATGGGAAATGGAACAATTTATTATTTTTAAATGAGAATATTCCTTACAACCGACCTGACTTAATTTCAATCGATAGAGCTAGTGTTTTTGGAGTATCCCATAGGCTCTGAAAGAGCCAATGGAATGTTGCAGGATTAAGGGAACGTTAGCCAAAAAAACAACAACAAAAAGGGAAATTTCATCAAACTCACCAAACTTTTTGTTCACCAAGGGGATCAGGTATGAGTGGAAAAATAAGCGTCATATTGCATTCATCGAGCTTAAGAGGCTACTAACCAGTGCACCAATTCTACAAGTGTCAAATATGGAGAAGGCATTCATTGTCTGCACAGATGCCTTGAAGCAAGGATGAGGGGTCATGCTAATGCAAGATGGCCCACGGGTGAGTGATAGTGTATGCATCAATAAAGTTGAAGAAACATGAGGAGATTTATGCTACTCATGATTTAGAGTTGGAAGTTTTAATGTTAGCTCTGAATATTTGGAGGAATTATCTAGTGGGGAGAATCTTTGATCTCAAAACATACCATGAAAACTTAAAGAATCTCTTCACTCAAAGGGATCTCAATTCCAGGAAGAGGCGATGGAGTGAGTTTATGAGTGAGTACGATTTTGGAATTTTGTACATCAAGGGAAAGGAGAATGTGGTCACAGATTCCCTGAGAAAGAGACCACATATCTTCTCCTTGGTTCCCTTAAATGTTAATCTAAGGGAGTGAGTGTTGAGGAAACTTCTTGGAGATAGTTGGTATTTAAAAATTACTTTATCCCTCTAGAGTGGGAGGCAATTAGAGCCAAGGTATGAAGGATTTAACCTTGAAGAAGATGGATTGTAAGATATCAGGGAAGGATGTACATCCCCGAGGGTGGGGATGTGTGAAGCATCATACTCAAGGAAGCCCATAAAGAAATTTATTGTACGCAGTTATGAAGAAGTTTTTCTTTTGGGTAAGAATGAAGCATGATGTATTCCATTTCATCTCAAATTTCCTTGAATGTCAGCAAGTGAAGGTTGATCATCACCACCCAGGAGGTCTCCTACAACCACACGATGTTCCTATGTTCAATTGGAAAGTCATTTCTATGGATTTCATTGTGGGATTTCCACTCACATCATTGCGGTATAATGTCATTCTTTTTATAATTGATAAGTTGACCAAGAGTGTTCATTTTATTCTAGTTAGAGACACTTATGATGTCACTAATGTGCCACATGTTTTTATAATTTAAGTCATATGTCTGCATGGATTACCCAAGAACATCATTTTAGATAGGGACTCTTGGTTTACCTCTAGGTTCTAGACAAGTTTGCAGTCATCCCTGGGGACTCAGCTAAACTTGAGCATAACATATCATCTCGAAACAGATGGGAAAACTGAGAGAGTAAATCAGGTTATGGAAGACATTCCTAGGATGTATGTTATAAATAATAAAACCCATTGGGAGAAGTACTTACCTTTAGTAGAGTTCGCTTACAATAACATTTTGCACAAATTAATTGGAATGTTTCCCTATGAAGTTCTATATGGAAGGTCGTGTAGGACACCATTGATTTGGGAAAGGTTAGAAGATTGAGTGATAGTAGAGCTAGAATTGATTCAAGAGATCAAGGAACATGTGATTCAAATTAGGCAAAGACTAAAGGAAGCACAAGATAGACAGAGAAGTTATGTTGATGCACATAGTACTAACCGAAGTTATAAAGTGGGAGATCAAGTTTTCATTCGTATCAGGCCTAATAAGAGTACCATTCAGTTTGGGAAGAAAGCAAAGTTATCACATCAATTTATAGGACCATTCAAAATCCAAGAGAGAATTGGACTTGTTTCCTATTGTCTCATACTGTCATCCCACTTGCATAAAACTCATAATGTTTTTCATGTGTTTGTTATACGTTGTTATGTTTATGGTGAATCTCACAAACTAAATTGGAATGAATTATAGGTCTCGGACGTGGGAACCATCATGGTTGAACCCTTATGCATATTAGATCGTAGGGTCCGACAACTATGGAATCATTTGGTAGACCAGGTTAAGGTCCATTGGGATACGTATAGCCCCATATTTTCTACTTCGGAGGATCTAGAGACCTTATGACAAGATCATCCCTCACTTTTTTGAGCTCCTCGAGACTATGTTTCCCCAATTTTGGGTGTATGGAATGCCACATTTTGACTTAGACAGCTAGAATTACATATGGCCTAATTGTATTTTATTTGTTTATTAATTGTGAAACTATTAATGATACACTTAAAAATTTAGACATATGGGCCTATGTGAATGTCAACACTATGAATGTTTATCGTTATTTAAATTATGATGGATATTATGCAACCTAATTATAGGTTGAAATTTTTTAAATTTAAATTTGTTGGTAAGTGGATACCAAGTTAATGATATGATTAAACACATTTACATTATAATAATGTATGGATATGTATAAATTTATGTTATAAACTAATCTGCATATTAGTGGGCTATAAAATAACCAAGGAAAAATCGGGGAAAATTTTAGGGGCTAAATTCCTCCCATGGGATAATTTTCCATGGTTTTCTCAAAAAAAGATTCGTCATTCTAAAAATTATTCACCCAAATTCTATAGGAAAAAATTATTCTACCTTTAAAATCACCAAAAAAATTTAAAAACTATATAAAATCTTTAGAAATTTGAATATTTTAACAAAAATATCGCCAAACATTCATAATTGGCGCATCAAGAACTAGTAAGATTCATCAAGGTTTCTACATTTCAAAAAACAAAATCCATCCTTAAAATTATCCCTGGAGATAATGATAATAAAGGTTTGATGTCATGAACATCGACTAAGAAACAACATGGTATGAATCTTCGTATGTGAAATTATGTTTGTTCAAATGCATTGTTATGATATGAGGGTAAGTGCATGTTTTTCAGGTAGTGAGATTGCCTGCACTGAAAATGCGATGACAAAATCCCAGCAACACAGTGCCACTGTAAGATCCATTATATGGTGTTGACCCTAGTCCTATCAATAGGGGTGGAGACATTTCCCACCGTGTATCCTCTGAAGTCGGGATTCATGGGAAGATGGTGTTAGATCATGCTCTCATTGTTGGATTACTAAGACGGGGGGTGAATCAGTAATAGCGTAATTATAATCCTTTTTCTTCAAATGTTATATCAATGTACAATTATTATCCAATAATGAGTAGTAAGAAATAAACAATCACACACATACACAGTACACCAGTGTTTTACGTGGAAACCCAAATCGGGAGAAAACCACAGAATTCTTTTTCTTATA
>JZKD02S0131301.1:59285-69831 GCA_000966675.3 Picea glauca
TCCTCCAAATTTGACATGAAGGATCTCGGTGTTGCTAACTTCATTCTGGGAATGGAGATTAAAAGAGATCATGCAAACAAGAAACTCTGGTTGAATCAAAGAAAATATGTTGAGATGATATTGTAGAGGTTTAATATGCATGGAAGTAAACCGGTCAAGGTTCCTATTCCTATAGGTGTAAATTTATCTACAGATCAGTGTCCCAAAACATAGGAAGAAGAAGAGGACATGTCCCATGTTCCATATGCCAATGCAGTTGGAAGTTTGATGTATGCAATGGTTTGTACTAGACCGGACATTGCACATGTAGTGGGAGTTTTGAGCAGGTATATGTCAAAACCAGGGAAGGAGAATTGAATAGCAGTAAAGAGGGTCTTCAAGTATCTTTATGGCACCACCAGCTATGGATTGTACTACCAAGGAAGACCGGGATTAGACAGAGTGGTGGACATACATGGATATGTTGATGTAGATTGGGTTGGAGATCTGGATCGCATAAGATATACAAGTGGGTATGTGTTTAACCTATTTGGAGGAGCAATCAGTTGGATGAGCAAAAGACAGGCTGTAGTGGCACTCTCAACTACGGAAGTTGAATACATGGTAGCCACTCATGCAAGGAAGGAAGCAGTATGGTTACAAAGATTGTGTTCATGTATTGGGTTGGTACAACAAGCAGTGAGATTATATTGTGACAGTCAGAGTGCAATATTCCTGGCAAAGAACCCAGCTTATCATTCGAAGACAAATCATATTGATGTTCAGTATCACTTTGTGAGAGACATTGTTGAGGAAAAGAAGGTGTTACTAGAAAAGGTTGACACTTTGAAGAATGTTGCAAATTCATTAACAAATTCTGTGAGCACAGAAAAATTCTCCTGGTGTAGAGTAACAATGGGCATTGCAGCCCGAGATTGTTGACTATATAATCCCCTGGACTCCTGGATGCAAAGAAAACAACAAGTGGGAGAATGTTGGGTATGTGTTATATTATTTTCATGTGTGTGTGTGGGCACATCAGAATACCTAAAAACATTGTATATATTGTATGGTGAATGGTGAAATTCGATATAATGAATATAAGAAAGGTTTTCCCGGTTGAGGGTTTCTGGTATAAAATCTATGTGTTCTATGTGTATGAGCCATTGATTAATTTTTGTCTTACTTAAGAATCTATATGCATTTCTTTACTTTGTAGGTTTAAAACTTATGGTCCAACACATGAGGCCTAGGCTGTAAATCCCAAAGTCGTTTGTAATGTAAACATATGGTAATGGTTTATATGTATGGTCTAATGCGTAAGGTTTAGGCCATAAAATCCCAAAGTCGTTTGTATTGTTAAGACTGTGGTAATGGTTATAGGTACAAACAGATAGGAAAGTAATTATAATTACAAGACTTTAAATAAACATTGAAATGGGGAGTAAGCACTTATTATAGCGTTGTTTTGAAAAATTTAAGTTGAATGGTAATGACAGTTGACGATAGTAAGGACTCTAGTAAACTCTCAGATCCAAGCTATATAATAGAAAGCCTACTTTCTTGAATCTTGAAGCTATTCATGGATAAATGTACCCAAAAAAAAAATTGACAGTTTTTGAGGTACATTACAGATATTTTCCTTTTGGATACCATAATCCAAACTCTTTTGTTCCTTTGAGATATCTGAAGATCCTCTTTACTGCTAATACATGTGATTCCTTTGGTGTTGCTTGAAATCGTGCCACCTATCCAACTGCCTACATCACATCTGGTCTGGATGTTGTCACATATAGTAGGTTGTTAATCATTGACATGTATTTCCTCTGATCTGTAGACTTTGAATCGTCATATGAGCTCAACTTACAACTGGTTTGTATGGGAGTGATAATTGTTTTGCAATCTTTCATTCCGAACCTATTTATCATTTCTCTGATAGACTTGGTTTGAGAAATAAAAATTCCTTGGTTGCTTTGATGTATTTGAAGTCCTAGAAAGAATGATAGTTCTCCAAGTAATGACATTTCAAATTCATTCTGCATGTCTTTTGCAAATTTATGGCTTAACCTATCATCATCACTACCAAAAATAATATCATCAACATAAACTTCAATTAATAAAATATTACCTTGACTTACCTTGATGTAGAGGTTGTTTTCTGCACTTTCTTTTATGAACCTTGCCTGTTGCAGATACTTATTCAGTCTAGAGTACCATGCTCTAGGATCCTATTTTAGACCATACAAGGCCTTCTTTAATTTAAACACATAGTCTGTGTTTTCTGACAACTGAAATTCTTCTGGTTGTTCAATGTAGACTTCTTCTTCAAGTTCCCCATTCAGAAAAGTTGATTTTACGTCCATCTGATATACTTTAACATTTTGGGAGCATGCATAAGCTAAAATAAAATGGATTGCTTCCATTCTGGCAAGTGGGGCAAATGTCTCTTCAAAATCAATTCCTTCAATCTGTGCATATCCTTTACACAACAATCTAGATTTGTTCCTTGTAACATGTCCATCTTCATTCAATTTATTCCTGAAAACTCATTTTGTGTCGATCACATTCTTATTCTTTGGTCTTGGAACCAATTCCCAAGTGTCATTTTTCTCAATGTGATCCAATTCTTTATCCATGGCCTTATTCCAAAATTCATCCTTGTTGGCTTATTCAAAACAGTTTGGTTCAATTGTAGAAAAGAGTGCTAGGTGTGTTTGTTCTGGTGAACAGATTTTTCTTCTAGTCTCAACTCCTGTATCTTTGTTTCCAATCATATGATCTGAAGGATGATTCTTCTGTACTCGTTTGCTAGGTTCCTTTAGAGATACTTGTTGAAATTTCTCTTATGCCTATGTCGGATTCTCTTCATCTTCATCTTCCTCTTCTACTTCGTTTTCATCTTCTTCTTCGAAAAGTTGTTCCATTGATTTGTTTTCTTTTGCCTTTGATTTCGGTCTGTTTGTTTCATCAATTGTTACATTGATACTTTCCACAACTTTGTTTAATATTAAATTGTAACACTTGTATGATTTCCTTGTACTTGAGTAACCAACAATTATTCATTTGTCCACACGAGAGTCAAACTTTCCCATTCTTCCATCTTCTCTTTTGATGTAGCATTTTCTTCCAAAAACTCTGAAGTGCTTCACATTTGTTGGTCTTCCTTTCCATAGCTCGTAGGGAGTTTTATCAGTGTTGTTTCTGAGCATTAATCTGTTTTGAATGTGAGATGTTGTATGCATTTCCTTGTCCAAAAAATATCTGTCAACTTTGAATCCATTATCATTGTTTGAGCCATTTCGTGTACTCTCATGTTCTTTCTTTCAACAACTCCATTCTATTGAGGTGTCTTAGCGATGGAGAATTATATTTTTATTCTATGATTGTTGCAGTAGTCCATAAATTCCTTTGAGGTGAATTCTCCTCCATTATCCGATCTTAAGAATTTGATTCTTGAATCCATCTCATTTTCAATCATTTCCTTGTAGATCTTGAAGTTTTCAAAAGCTTCTAACTTGTTCTTAAGAAATCAAACTGCATTCATTCTTGTATAATCAGAAACTAATAACATAAAGTATCTCTCACCTTTTAAGCCTTTTGTTGTAGTTGGTCCAACTAGATCAGTATGCACAATTTCCAGTGGTTTTGTTGTTGAATATTCCTTTGATTTGAACATGGTCTTTGTTTGCTTTCCTTGTTGGCAATGCTTGCATAAAGTGTTGGTTGGTTTCGTGATCTGGGGCATTTCTCTGATTGCTTCTCTTTTGTTGAGTTTGACAAGGTTATCAAAATGCATGTGACACATTATTTTGTGCCATAGCCAACTTTCATCTTCCTTTCCTAGACAACACTTTCCATTTCCAATTTCACTTAACACATATATGTTGCTTGAAGTTCTTACAACTGTAGCAACTAATTTCCCTGAACCTTCTTTTCTTATCTCACACTTTTGTGAATCAAAAGTAACTTTATGAACTTGGTCACACATTTGAATCACATTTAAAAGATTATTTTTCATATCTTCTACTAGTAGAACATTTTTTGTCTTTTCATTCTTGTTCCCAATTTGGATTGTGTCTTTTCCAATGATTTTGGCTAAATCATCATTTCCGAAGGAGACCGATCCATATCTTTCCTTTCGTAATGTAAGAAACGTGTCTCTATCACCTATCATGTGTTTTGAACATCCACAGTCAACATACCAACCATGTTTCTTCTGTTTATCTTGTAGAGCGATTGTGCATTCTTCATTTCTATATTGATCTTGCTTTCTTATCCATGTTGTTTTTTGAGGTTCTTGTTTTTGAATCTGTTGAGGTTATTTAGGAGGGACTGTCATTATGCAATTTTTGGCCATGTGTCCAAAATTGATACATTTGTAACATTCCACTTTAGTGCTCAAAGATTCAAACCTGTTGTAACTTCTTCTATTTGTTTCACTAGGTCTTGTTGAATAACCCCTGTGTGTATGGCTCTCAAAGTAGTTATTGTTCATGTTATTAGCTCTGCAATGTACATCTTTATGTCCAAAATTATTACATGCATAATATAAACCAAAAAATATAGTTTGATACATGGTGGTTGAAGATATTCTGAAAGGAGGTGCTCTTATGAATCCTTCTTCTTCTTGAGGCATGTCTATCTGTTGTTGATTCTGAAATCTGAATCTTCTCGGTGGAGGAGTGTCCCTGTAATCTTCCTTGTATATCTTTTTATACCCTTTGATTGTTTCTGCATAGCTTTTTGGATTTCTTTCTTGCTCTGTTGTTTTGGAGCTTGATCCCTTTTCTGTCTGATCGTATCCAATTTCGGACTTGTCAAGATGATATTTTTTACTGCTGATAATGTCATCCAGAACTTTTGAGCTATTCTGGATATTTTTCTTTTGAATATCCTTTCTTAGTGTGAAAATCTCTGCTTCCAGGTTTCCAATGATCCTGCCCTTTCCTTCTAGTTGTTCTTTGAGTTTTTCTTCAATTCTCTTATCTTTTTCTATTTGAACCTTCAATTTTGTGATCATTTGTTATAGTTCTTAAGTGTTTTTTTTCTTATTTAGTTCTACTTGTAGTTTCTTGTTTTTCTTATTTTCTCTTCTGATAACTTCTATGGCACTCATTAATTCTTCTCGAAAGTCAACTTCTGCCTCTTCAATTTATTCTTCATCTGCTTCTTCATATTCTTCTTCGGAGTCTTCTTTATCAGAGTCTTCTACTGCCATGAATATAACTCTCTATGTTTCACTGTCACTTACTTCATCTTCATCTGATGATGAGATGTTTTCTTTGGTGCAAAAGTTTTTCTTGAAAACTTTATTTGTAGTTCTTTTACCTTTATATGTTTTTCTGCCTTTTAGCCTTCATCATTTCTCTTTTTCTTATGAGTACATTTGTTAGCAAAATGACCAATACCATCACAATTAAAACAAATTAAAGGAAGCTTACCTCTATACCTATCGTTGGTTCCCTTGTTCAGTCTTTTGACGAAGTTGACCACTTCTTCATCATCTTCCAAGACATCGTTGTTTTTGCTATATTCTTATTGTTCCTTTTTCTTTTGCTTTGATCTTTTGGATGCTTTGAAGGCTGCTTCTTTTACATCTGGATTTTCCTGTTCAGTTCTCATCTCATATGCTATGAATATTTCATGTTGTTCATCCATGCTTAATGAGTTTAGATCCGATCTTTCTTCTAGTGTTGATATCTTAGGGTTGAATCTCATAGGAAGAAATCATAGTACCTTTTGAACAATTACAAATTCTTTGATTTCTTCTCCCAATCATATGATTGCATTCACTGTTTCATTGACTCTTAAGAAATAGGATGTGATATCTTCATCTTCCTTCAATTTTAGTTGTTTGAATTAACCTCTGTAAGTTTGAAGCTTTGATTCTTTGACTTTTGAATCTACTTCATAAATATTTTGAAGCTTGTCCCAAATCTCTTTAGCATATTTACAATGTGAAACTTTGGTGAATACCGTATCACTGAGACCATTCAAAAGTGCATTTTTTGTTTGGAATTATTCTCACTAGTTTTCACTACTTTGTCATTTGTTGGTGGAACTACTAGTACTGTGTATCCATCTACAATTGATTGTCAAACTTGAAATATCTGTTCCTGTATATATGTCTTCATCCTTATGCTCCAAAAAGCATATTTTTGTCCATCAAACTTTGGTATTCCATTTTTATACGAGTTGGTACTCTCTATGATCAACCTTTCAGTGGTTAAACTGATTTTTGAAGGAACCTGCTCTGATACCAATTGTTGGATTACTGAGAGGGGGGGTGAATCAATAATAGCATAATTATAATATTTTTTCTTCAAATGTTATATCAATGTAGAATTATTATCCAATAATGAGCAGTAAGAAATATACAATCACACACATACAAAGTACACCAGTGGTTTATGTGGAAACCCAAATTGGGAGAAAACCACAGAATGTTTTTTCTTATATGTCTTGAAGAATTACATTCATTGGAAGCACCATCTTCCTTTGTTTTCCAGCTGTAATGGAAAGGAGGCTCCAACCCCCTAGTTTCTCTGGCTACAACCTGAGGGAAGCTCTAACTCTTCAATTCTCTGGTTACAACCAGAAGGAGGCTACAACCCCCTATGTTCTCTAACTACAATAGGAAGGTGGCTATAACCACCTGTCATTTCCCCGTCCTGCCACCCTGAAGTAGAAGTAGAATGATGGAACCATGATCACACTATCACTGTGAGATATACCATTATAAACCTGTACCAATAAATCTGAACCATGCATCAACATGTACCTCAACCTATAATCAACCTATACCATAAACAAGTGCATCAACCATGCACCAACCTGTACCAAACAACTTGTAATCAACCTGTACCATAAACAAGTGCATCCAACCATGTACCAAGTATGTACCAATCATGTTCCAACTACTCATCAGCTATGACCCATCAATATGTACCAACATCATCAACTATACACCTCATGTATATGCCAACTCATCAACTACTAGTCTCAACCATGTACTCAACATGTACCTCAACCAAAATCCCTCATCAATTTCATCATCCAAATCTAATTTGTAGCTCTGTAATAGACCTGATTTATATGATCACATTCCTGCAAACCTTCCTTAACCTTAACAACAAGAGACTGTCATTTTCATCAAACTTTTCTTTAGTCTCACATGCCTAGTTTTGGATTAATCAACAACCCTAACTTGAAGTAATCATAACTTTGAACTTATAATGTATAAAGATCTAAAACTGATACACAATGTTATTCAGTGTGTGTTATGAAATTCCTCCATGTTTCACTACTTGGAGCCTCTCAGAAAAGGATTTATAGCAAAAATGGCATACCTTGCTGAATTCTGTCTTATTCTAGAGAGAAACCTTGTAGAGTGTGCCCCGCATGACATATTCGTTGAATTTATATGAAACTATTACACAGCATACTACAGACTATACCCTAACTAAAAAAATTTGTCTCACTGAATTTGGATCTTTTATGAAGAATTTATGACATTTTTACCCGAAACACTTGCTTTTGACTAGTTTCAAGACTAGCCACAAACCCTATTTTTCACGGGGTGTAACTCCAAAAATACAAAGACCCACAAGATGATTTTTTTACCAAAGATACTTGGGTATGTTTTCTCAATGGCATAGAAATTTCATGGTCTGAATCATTATAGAAAAAAGAGTTATAGCGAAAATGGTGAGATGACCTGTAAATAACATACCTTAGAAAGCACCATCAAAAGAAATTATCCTTCCTTGCATTTCGACCTTCTTTTCTTCACCTTCCCTCAGAAATTTGGCTTAGATATCCTTGGTTACCTCAGACACCTATAGATATTCAATATGATCAAGTGTGATTAAAATGAGACAGTCTTGCCTCTTATTTATACTCTCCAAGTAGCCTCCTTAAAAACACCTTCTAGGTCACTTGGCCCACTTTCCTTATTTTTAGGTTAACCCACTTCTAATTTCTCCATTAAATTTATTATTGAAACAATTTAGTTTGTATTCACTTTGAATTATAATACACTCATCACTTCACTTTATTATTTACCTTTTAAAATCTCTTAAACCACTTTAACTACTTTGACCTTTTGGGGCTTCTAGATGACATATGAGGGTCCTCCAACTTTGTAAGGCCATAACTCTCAAACCATGAGGAGTTATGTGACATTCCATCTACTATCCATGACATGTACTATCCATCTAGAATAGTATTACCTTCAAATATAAAAAAAAATCATATTGTTATCCATCAAACAAACTTGGGTCCATTACCCAAACCTGGGTTCTCCAACTTCACATGGTCATAACTCTCTAACCATGAGGATTTATGTGAAATTCTACATACCACCGGAAATGGCATGAGAATCACTATCCATCTATGATAGTTTTCCTGACAAATTCATTGTCCTTCATCTCATTATTCCACAATTAAGCATGGATTCTCTTACTCCGCAAAGCGTCTTCCCGTGAGGGATTTCACCATAAGGGGACCACTTTGGAGTTCATCCATATTTACTTCTTATCAACCATGACAAAACAATAATGAGTCATATTTAAATCAAACAATCTTAGGTCCATTACCCAAACCTTTGTGCTACGGGGCTTTCTTCAAGGGTTGACATCAATGACAACCAACCTTAATCAACATATAGCCCCATATTTTCTACTTGGGAGGATGCAAAGACCTTACGAAGCGATCATCCCTCACTTTTTTGAGCTCTTCGCGACTATGTTTCCCCAATTTTGGGTGTATGGAATGCCACATTTTGACTTAGACAGCTAAAATTACATATGGCCTAATTGTATTTTATTTGCTTATTAATTGTGAAACTATTAATGATACACTTAAAATTTTAGACACATGGGCCTATGTGAATGTGAACACTATGAATGTTTATCGTTATTTGAATTATGATGGATATTATGCAACCTAATTATAGCTTGAAAATTTTTAAATTTAAAATTGTTGATAAGTGGATAGCAAGTTAATGATATGATTAAATAAATTTACACTATAATAATGTATGGATATGTATAAATTTATGTTATAAACTAATTTGCATATTAATGGGCTATAAAATAACCAAGGAATAATCGGGGAAAATTTTAGGGAATAAATTCCTCCCATGGGATAATTTTCCATGGTTTTTCTCAAAAAAAGATTCGTCATTCTAAAAATTATTCACCCAAATTCTATAGGAAAAAATTATTTTACCTTTAAAATCACCAAAATTTTATAAAAACTATATAAAATCTTTAGAAATTTGAATATTTTAACAAAATATCGTCAAACATTCATAATTGACGTATAAAGGACTAGTAAGATTCATTAAGGTTTCTACATTTCAAAAAAAAAAATCCATCCTTAAAATTATCCCTGGAGATAATGATAATAAAGGTTTGATGTTGTGAACATTGACCAAGAAACAATATGGTATGAATCTTTGTATGTGAAATTATGTTTGTTCAAATGCATTGCTATGATATGAGGGTAAGTGCAGGCTTTTCAGGTAGCGAGATTGCCTGCACTGAAAATACGATGACAAAATTCCAGCAACACAGTGCCACTGTAAGAACCATGATATGGTGTTGACCCTAGTTCTATCAAGACAGGTGGAGACATTTCCCATCATGTATCCTCTGAAGGCGGGATTCATGGGAGGACGGTGTTAGATCACGCTCCCCTATATGTGTGATGATGATTGTTATTTTCCTGTTAGGAAAGCTTGGTTAAGGTAGTCGACACTTTCTCTTATGGGTTCTATCCGGAGTTAGGTCAATATAGTTGACACTCTAGGATAGTCCAGCAGAGGAAGGATAGGGATGGAAGATGGAAGTAGGTTAGGGAAGAAGGATTATTAGAATTAGTAAGGGTGTGTGGGGTTTCTAATCTTATATTATAATTGTTTGTTTTTCTTTTGACAAAAAAAAAAGGAAGAGAGAGAGAGAAGGGGCTTAATTGAACTACAATTATCTAGGTGAATGTTGCATGTTTTAAATTATTATAATTGAAGGGTTTTACAAATAATGTGAATGGTTTATTATTCTTTAAGAAATTAATAACATTGTTGAATGGATTGGAAGCATACATGAATTGCATTAGATGTGATAATTATTCTTATTAGTACATGTAAGAATCATATTATTATTATCTTTGTATTGTAAGTTGCTATAACTTCACGACAAAGTTTATTGAAGTTTGTGTGTATGTAACACCCAATTAATTAATTTAATTAATTAATTAAATTAATTATTAAGTTAATAAACAAAAATTGATAATGTAATAAACAAAAGATTTAATATTTTATGGTTTTGGGGTAGGTAGAATTAATGAGAAGGTTCTGTCAAGAGGTATCCTACTAGGAGTACTTCACAAGGATTGTTTTGCCCTTTTCCTGAACCTGAACAAGTTTATAGGAGGAGAGTAAACCGCCTGCCTCCTAGGAGGCTACACCTTGAAAATCTTGGAGACGAAGCACTCACCGATATCCAATACTTGTTCCCAAACAATAATCAACCAACTGTAAGTAATCCCACTCATAATCCTAACT
>JZKD02S0131301.1:69841-85799 GCA_000966675.3 Picea glauca
CAGAGATGCAAAGAACGGTGACAATGTTTCATGGAATACTCTTCGATGGATTCTATCATTTTATTTCATAGTATTTCAGAATGGATTCAATTTTGTGTAATTGCTTAATCTTTTCCTTTGGCTTGGTGAGAATACATATGTGCTAATACCAAATGAGAATTGGAAAAATATCTATTAATGTGTTATTAGTTGAATGGGGAAAAAATATTTATTAATCTGTTATTGGTTGAATTCTTATTTTTAAGGCGTTTTTGGCCAACATATGCGAAATAGCGGTTGCAATGTTTTCTCCGTTCGACAGCAGTGGTACCGGATTCAAATGGAGAAGCTATATATCTCATTCTCAGAGAAAAAAACGGAGAAATAAGATTTCAGTGGTGAAATATGAGGTACTGGTAATGCATATACAGTTGACATGAAGGTATTCATATCTTGAATCTACTAATGATATTATGCCTATCCAAGCAAAGAAAACTCCTCAGTCAATCAGTTGGTTGGTCTCATTTTCTATATTTTTATTAGTTTTGGTTATATTTTATCCTAAAATCTCATAAATCTGAAAAAATCTGATTAGAAAGAGTAGATTTCAGTTTTTAAATTTAGATAATTTTAGTTTTTTTAGGTTTTTTTAAATGGACTGAATTTATTTATACATTTAAAAATGTAAGTTAAAGTAACCCAAAACTATAATTTTACTAACAATTGTATAGCTAAAAGTTGATTACTGTAGATTTTACCCCTTTGCTTGTGAATCCGAAATTTGATCAGAAAGGGGAGAATTGTAGCTTTCAGTTGTTAAATCTAGATAATTTTAGTGGTTTAGGGTTTTTTTTAATGAACTGAATCTATTTATATATTTATAAATCTAAGTTAAGTAACCAGATCTATGATTTCACCAATAATTGTATTACTGAATTTCAATTTTGATTACTGTAAATTTTATCCCTTTTATTTGTGAAGTTATGTACTTTGTTCATATTCTCTATAATAATAAGTTTTGTTTTTATACATATTTCTAATGTCAATTTTAGAAATAATTTTAAGCACCATGCAATGAGTCAATAATCCATTCAAAATTAGGATTAACTTTAAACACCATACAATAAACCAATAATACATTCTTTGTCTAGTGTATCATATTCATTTGATTTTATGATAAACAATGTATTAAACCAATAATACATTCATTGTCTAGTGTATCATATTCATTTGATTTGATGATAAACAATGTATTGAATGAATATTAATCCAAAATTAATTTGATATCCTCTAAACTATTAATTATGTTAATGGTCTCTTTATTTTGAAGAGCCATGTCAGTGATGACTATCAATTATGTTAACGGTCTCTTTATTTTGAGGGGCCGTGTCAGTGATGACATATTTCTAGCATTTTCAGCCTTTTTAAAAACTTATATGTTGTCTCCCATTTCAAAGTCCAAGTTGACATGTATTATTTGAGACTGGTTTCAGTTTTAATGATTTAGAGATGGGAAAATCTCCATATTACCGCCTCGTATGGAATGGAATTTGTACACAATTTTCAAAAAGAGAAATACGGTTATCTTTTGGAGCATACTTTTTATGAAATATATGCTGAGTCTGTGATTTCTGACTGTGCTCAGTTTATAATAATATGTTGTACGCAGTTTGGATCTGTGAGTTCTCAGTTTACTGCCTTTAACCTTTTACTTCAATTCAATGTTTGCACATTCTATGCTTGTTGTCTTAAATGTTGAGTTTAATTTTATACTTCACCATTTTGATTTGTGGGTTATTTGAAAACAAGTGTTAGAAATTGTTTCCACATTTTAGGTTGTTGGTTTAAAATGTTTAATAATAATAATAATAAGTAAAGTCGATAGATATATAATAATAATCTATTTTTAAAGTTATCTAAAAGTAAAATATCAATTTATGAATTTGAATTATTCAAACTATATATGTAATATATTATTAAATATATGTATGAAAATAGTTTATCCATATAATCAAAATAGTTTATTCATACAATCAAAAATAAATTTTGAAAATTAAAAATTTGTTTTTAATCATTAAATCTATTCAAATTATATATATAATATAATATATAAATAAAATATATAAATCTACTCAAACTATATATATGTAATATAATTTATGAATAAAATATATAATTAAATATATGTATAAAAATAGTTTATCCATACAAATCAAAATGAATTTTGAAGATTAAAGTTAGTTTTAGAGATTAAATAATTTTAGCTAACACAATTTTATGGTGTTGTTTTAAACATTGTCGTGAACATAATTATGACAAACAAGGGAAATCCTATATTATTTTTTTGTTAATAAAGACATTAAAACATGGATGGTTGTAAATATGAAAGTTTATATCTCCACATGCTATATAGTTATTTTAAGTGATTTTCTTATTAAAAAAATTTAATAAAATTTATGTTGCATGAGTTTGGGAAAAGTTGGAATTTTGTAGAAGTTTTTCTCAAATTTGTAGAAAATTTGAATTTGGGAGCAGCAATAATATATATTAAAAAAATATATAAAAATATTTAGATTACAATGTATAGAGATATTGATACATTATAAATCTTATTTCAAAAAAATTGCAGGTTAATCTAGGACAATGTTTCTCCTATTGCAACAACTACAATATTAAAATTACTAATTTAATTTGTGCTAATAATTATATGAATATATTTAACACAATACTAAAATTTTAATATCCATAAATATTCCATTAGAAAATGAGAAACAAAATTGAAAATACATATATACAATTTTAACATCTTTTTAAAATTAAATTTTACATATATAAACTTTAAACATAGCATTATTCTTTTTTTATTGGAAAAAACAAAATAGTACTACTCTTATAATATGAAAATACAATAAAAGTCAATGATATGATTGGTTGATATCAACTACACAGTGGAGAAAATGCTTGTAGTGGATAGGGGGTATTAGGGTATTGGTTTATTAAGTTTTCATGTTTAGTTTGGGCTTGAAGGAAAACATAAATGCATTAAAAAAATTTCATATCCACAACTATAAATCTAGTATTATTAAGTTTTTTTACTTAACTAATTTTTGAAATAGTATTTACATGTAGTTTTGTCTTAATTTTATAGTAATATTTTGAATAAATATAATGAAAACATTTGTAAGAAATTATGTATTTGTAATAATGGAATAAATATATTTCATTTTAATTTAATACAAATCTAATTTAAACCTCTTCTTTTAGGAAACTGGTTCTCAAACCAAGCTCTCATTTCTTTGATGTTGAAGCTCCCAAAAAGACACCAAGTTCCCAAAAGAGTTATCAGCCAATTGGAGATGTTCCCAACTAGTTCCCAAACTCGGGGAACATTGGAAATGAGTTTCAGAGATGTTGGAAATGTCGAGAGGGGTTTGGTGCAACTATGAATAAAACACAACGTGGAGGAGATTTTATGAGATAGTTACATGATATGTGTTTTACAATTATGTAAGATAGTTTTGAAGATATTGATGGATGGAAATTTTTTCATAATTTTTTTTCTATTTTGTTTATGTTTTTTCTTAGTTATTTTTATTTTAAAGTGTAAAATTTAAGGAAAGGTTTATTCTATGTGAACTATTGATAAATTTAAAATTAAGATGGAGTTAGGTTGGTTTCAAGACTTTAGATGATCATAATTATTTATATGTTTTAGATAAATTTGGTTATTTGAAATTTATCAAGAATCATGTATCAACAAGGTCACTTCAAAAAATACATGAGGATCAAGGTGAATAGTAATAAATAACAACTTTCAATGACGAAGAAGGTGAATGACAAGAAAGTGAAATGATGCATAGAATAAAAAAACATCAAATTAAGTAATGTCAAATCTCAATATGTCTTCTGGAACATTTATTTTACCCACACATACTAGTTTTCCTATCATTTTATATATAGATCAAATGAGAAAGGAAGTTGATTTTGATGAGGTAGTTTATGTAGGATCACAAGCTAATCAACACCATAGATAGATAGTTTTCCTAGCATTTTGTCAAATACAAGTAAAAGTCACTTGAGACAAGAGGTTTGATGAAAGGTACACATTATTGTCTTGACTACTAGAGGTTAAATGAAAAGTTTAATGAGAATATCGTTATGATTGATACTACTATCACAACTAACTTTAAGATAAATTGTGGTGTGATGAAGAAATTAAGAATAAGAGAAAGCTAATGTAGTATAAAGAGATTGTGACATAGATCTCCTACATCAGTAGGTTCTGCACGACCTCCCAGTCTTAGGATCATTCTTAATCTTCCCTGCGAGTCGGATTGACTCTTTGATTTCCCCACAGGAAATCTCCCACATGCTAGTGTGTATCCACAGGTCCTTCTGAGTTTGTCTGTTGACGCAGGCGCGAGCTACCTCCTCCTACGACTCCTCGCCCGCTCACAGGATCGATCAATTTCTCCCTTCTGTTGAGCCGAAGCGGCTCCTTAGATTCCCTCGAGAATCATTCTGCTAAAAACCAACCACAGGTCCTTCATTCACCTACACGGTCTTTTGCACCTAACCGTGGTGGTCCCCGACTCAGTTTCATGGTTCGACGTTTCGTCCTTCTTGATGTCGAGATTCACTGTCCTCTCGAATCCCCGATCACCGATGGGACAAATTTCCGATGTGCCCCTTTTCCTCAGCCCCTCCTAACTGTGATGCTGGTCCACATGACCTGCCTTCATGTGACCACAGTCATAGGCTCCTATCGATATTTCGGGCTTTGCTATGCCAAAATGCACTTACCCTTTAGATCCACGATCCTCCGATTCCCGACGCGCTCGTTACGCACTAGCCCTCCTGGCTAGGCTCCTGGCCTATACGACCTTGTCCTCATGATTGCAGTCTTGTCTCTCGTCGGGGCTACGGGGTTTCAAATGTCAAAGATCATTTGCTCACGGGATTCCCGATTCCTCGAATCCTGACACTCTAATCTGTTGACAGCTGGCCCCTCACAATGGCACTGTCCTCCCCCTCTGTTGTGCTGACAACTGGCTCCCACTCATCGGGGTATCGCGTTTCGCAATTCCAAAGTGTACAAACAACTTGTCTACAGGATCTCTGATATCTTGATGAACCAAACACCGATAGATGGCTTACTTGTCGGGACTTTTCCCGATATCTCTAATTGCTAATACGCGTCCCTTCTCTGATGGACGGTCCCGATCTCTCCGGGATTTCTAGACTTGTGATGTCCCAATTCCTTCGACCTCAGGAACTCCGATTTCCCGATGTCGAATATGTCGATGATCGCTCGATCTCCACCACGTGTCTCCACCAACGGACGGTCTAGATCACTCCGGTGTTTTGAGACTTGGAGTGTCTCAATTTTCTTGTCCTCGAGAATCTCGATTTTCCGAGTGTCAGTCTCCCGATAGCTCCACCTCTTGTCGGGATTTCTTCTCCTTCTCACGAGGACTTAACTCCTTCACAACTTATGCAGATCCGACGGCTGACGGGTACCTGCTCCATATCTGACGGCTCAGATCCTTTCTCCTTGTGTGCTCCTCTGGTGCGTCTTCCTGGACGTGAAAACTGACGGTCTAGATCTTCTTCTTCTACCGATCCAATGGTTGTTGTGCTCCCTCCTAAGCTTACACACTTTCTTTCGGAACTTGGAATAATTTCAATCTTCCAAAGGCCTCGACCTTTGTCTTCTTCCTCTGCGAGCTCCTTTTACCTTGAGCCTCACCAACGCGTGTAAAAATGTTGTTCCTCCTGAGCTCTTCTTCAAATCTTTTAAGATTTGATCTCTACCTCTTGTCGAGTCTTCACGCATACACCCGCTGTCTCTCCTGAGCTTCTCAAACACTCATACCTCTAAGGGATTTTTATCTTCAACTTCCTTCTCCCACAAATGGAGAATACTTGAATTCCCTCCTAGCTATCCCTCTGCTCAAGCAACCTCTTGCTGAGTCTACAGGGTGTTCAGCAACCCTATGAATATCTCCCAGTGGATTCTTCCTCTAAGTTCCAGGACTCAAAGAGTTCTCTTCACTTCTGTGCCTATCTGCACACTTCCTCAACGCCCTCCTGGCGGAGTATCATCTCCACATAACGTTCAACAGTTCTACCCCTTCTGTGCACCCTTTGCACTCTCTCTATGCCTACCTAGCAGAGCTCTCAGAATCCTCAGTGATTATGTTTCTTCTTCCTGAACTCACAACAGAGCTCTATCTTTGTTCACTCATTGCACCTGCTCAATACCCACTTGGTCGAGCTTCACAGAACTCCTATGAGCTTTGTCTGATACTCACAACAGAGTTCCTCCAACTGCACCTTGTGCTTGTGCTCAATGCCCACTTGGTAGAGCTTTACAGAACTCACAGCTAAGTTCTGTCTGCAATTGTGTCTTCTCCCACACAGCCTTGCCTCCAAGGTGTTCGACAACCTTGAGGTATTCCTTGAGTTGTTGACTCCAGTTCCTATGCCGCATCACTTCTTTGTCTAAACCCGCGGTGTTAAGAAGTGAAACCCCTGTGCACGGCTCTCAGAACCTGCAGTGTTCAGAAGTGCAACCCCTGTGCACGGCTCTCAGAATCCGCAGTGTTCTATCACACCCTCCTGGTATCAAGCCTCAAAGACCTTCCACCCTGAAATCAAACACACTCTTGCAAATGCCTAACATACATATACTGCATACATAAAGAACACACACAGACATCCACATAACATAGAATTCATGCAGGAAAAACTGCTCTTTGTATTAAATATGGAAAATGCATGTATTTACAAGGTGTTCCTGAGCATGGCCTGTAACAAGGTCTCGGCTCCTTCTCTCTGCTCTCTACTCGCAAATCCTCTTTATCTACTTCCACTCTACTCTCTCAAAATGAGATCTGAAATCTCATTTACCTAAGGGGGCTCTTCGAGCGCTTCCCTCTAGATTCACCTACCCTATTCAATTACATTGAATGGGTTGTCTAGTCCAGAAATCAGATCTAGATCTTAGCCATTACACACATTAAAGGTCGATCTACCTAATTCCTGCACAAAGGCATGGCTCTACAGCTCACCAGTGTAAAACATTAATTACATTCAATTCAAATTTCAAATGAGGACTGCACCTCTCTTCAGCTTGAATGTACACGCTCGACGTGGCTGGCTAGCTGGTTGGCTGACATGGAGAGATGATCCTGCATCATCTGTGCACACAAGCACTAAGCTCCAACTCTCACCTTGTGATCACCGATAAGGTCACAACCTTTACCCGAAAGGGTGCTTCGAGTTTCGCAACTTCGCGATCCCAGATGTGAGTCCTCTTGTCTTGTCAATCTCTAAAACACAAAAGGGATAATGGGCCTTTGACTCCTCCCTTGAATTTTCCCTGATGTGACCTCCAGCTAAGAACTGGGGCCCAAACGTTTCAGCACCTCGGGATTTCTCTTACCGATGAAACCAAATGCAATTGCTCCCTCTGCTTATGGCCGAAACCCCGATAAATCTTCGCCACAAATCAACATCTTTACACCTTCTATGATTGGATGGTCCTGGTTCTATAGGGACTTTTTGAATCAGGAGTTAACGACTCTCGACTCTAAGTCACAGCCTCCTCCACTTCCCGAATTCTGAAACAGTGAAATTCATGCGCGAGATCAATGATCCTCATTGGTATGAATCCAATGGCCACTATTCCTCCTGAGCTTGTGAGTGCGGAATAACTCTCGTCCTTTTATTCCTTGTTGGTTAACTAGATCCAACATCCCATGGCAGGTCGACACTTCTCATGGAAGTGTTTCCACCGTCCTTGCCGTTTTCAACACTCCCTCGCCAAACACTCTGGCATCAACCCTTATGAAATTTCCTTCTTACAGGTGACCTCAACCTTCATCTCCCTTTGAACACTTCAAAGGTTCTATCCCTTCTGATCTTTCACTTGCAACTCAAGGATCTTCAAAAGATTTCTTGTACGCACTCCTTGCGGAATTTGCAAATAACCTCTAGTTATTTGGCCCTTTGACTCTATGCACTTCTTGCAACAACAGTCCTTCAATCCTCCTCCTTGATGGATAAAATTCAATGCCTTAACCAGCCTACACACACCTTGCATGGCTCCGGGCTAATCTTGCACTTCTGTTAATATGAGTACAACGATATCCCTCCTGATATTTCTGAGATAAAACTCAGAATTTAGTCAATGCACACCTTGCGGACATTCACTGCACTCTTTGCAGAAATTCTGAGGAAGAGAAACAATTGAAATCATTCTTCCCTTCTCTCAAACTTCATACATTCAACATGAAATCACAAGCATACACATAGCATTGAAACAAATGCATAACAGAGAAACAAAACAACTATAAACATACCATTCAACAGATGTAAATAGTAAGCCTAACAACACCATGAACTTGAGTCAAAGATTTCTTATATTAACTCAGTGTTCCTGTACATGGTTCAGTAGCAACAACTATCTGCCTCATACAATCCTACCATCTTTGTTCTTCTATGCTCTTCTCTTCTATAGCTCAACAACTTACATAAATTCTTCATAATGCAATGATACAAGAGAGGGCGTCTTTTATGAGTTTTTCCCTCCTACAGCTCTAAGATATCTAATCAAAAGTAAAATCTACGTACTTTACATTCAATACAAATAAATGTCTCCATATCTAATAGATGAGAGCAACGCTCAAGATCTGTTTACAATCTCCAAAACATAAATGTAAATACGCTCTCCTAGCTATTACATCAATGCTTCTTCATTCAAATTCAAAATGCTTTCAAAATGTGAGTTAGTGTGTTTCTAGCTATCTTTGCCTTTGCGCTTTATTTGTTGGTTGCTTACGATGCTCCTACATCATTACTCCCTTGGCTGAAAAATTCATGAACTCCTGTTCATGAGCTCTTGAACCATTTGTCTAGGTCTCTAGATATTTGCTTCACTTTCCCAACTGGCATCTTCAATCGGGTGTTCTTTCCACTTGACTAAATATTCAAAATATGTATTCCTTCGAGTCTTCCTTTCGATTCTCTGGTCAATTGTCTTTTCCATTTGCTGATTTTCAACTACAGGCAATTGTTTAATCCATTGAACTTCCTTATTATTCTCTTATGCTCCTGTTTCATCAGCCCTGTAAGGATACAGATCTACTATGTTGAATATGGGCGATATTCCTACCCCTTCCAGTAATTCAATCTCATAAGTGTTTGATTCAAACTTTCTTATGATCTTACATCATCCAATTTTCTTCATTTTCAACTTATTATATGTTCCCCTTGGGAACCTTTCCTTTCTGAGATGAAACAAAACCAAATCACCCACTTCAAATTGAAGTTATCTCCTATGCTGATCTACTCTGTGCTTGCATTCCTAGTTGGAATTCTCTAATCTCTCTCTAACTTTACTATGGACCTCTTGCATCTCTGCTGCAAAATCCTCTGTGCTAGCACTCCTGAATTCATTATGCTCCAAGTCCCTTAATTCAAATAATCCTCTCAGCTGCATTCCATACATGATCTGGAATAGGTTTTTTCATGTACTCACGTTTGGTGAATCATTGTATGCAAATTCTTCTTGTGGCAGAATATGATCCCACTGACTGTGATGTTCAACCACCAAACTCCTCAAAAAATCTCCCAAACTTCGGTTTACTACCTTAGTTTGTCCATCCGTCTAAGGATGATATGGTGATATAAAAGATAAATCAATCCCCAGCCTTTTCCATAGGGTCCTCTAGAAATGACCAACAAATTTGGTATCCCTGTCTGATACAATACTCTTAGGTAAGTCGTGAAGTCTAACAACTTATTTGAAAAACAAATTTTCAATGTGAGTTACATCACTAGTTTTCTGACATGGAATAAAATGTGTCATTTTAGAAAATCTATCGACTACCACAAAGATTGAGTCACACCCTCTTTGCGTCCTTGGCAGTCCTAACACAAAATCCATACTTACCACATCCCATGGCCTCTCTGGTACTGGCAATGGATGATACAACCCTATATTTTGTCTTTTCCCCTTAGTGTGCTGACAAATTCTGCACTTGCTCACGAACTTCTTGACATTTGTTCTCATCCCAGGCCAATAATATGAGCCATTCAATTGTGTGATCATTTTTTCATGGTCGAAATGTCCAACCAATCCCCCACTATGATTTTCCTTTAGAAGATTCTCTCTCATAGAACTCTTTGGTATACACAATTGATTACCCCTCAATAGTAGTCCATCCTGAATCATATATTAATTCCATTGGATTCTATCTCTGAGAACTGGATTCTCACATGCTTCATAAGCTTCTTTAAAATCTCCATCATCTCTATACATTTCCTTGAGGTTATCAAAACCTAAGGTCTTTACTCTGAACTACTGTAGAATCAAACATTTCCTGCTCAAAGCATCAACAACTTTATTAGCAGTTCCAGAAATATGCTTTATAACAAAAGTAAAATTCTTCATGTATTCAACCCATTTTGCATGCTTTTGGTTCAATTTTTCTTGTCGAGTTATGAATTGTAAATCATGGTTATCGCTATACAAGACAAACTCCTTCGGAACCAAGTAATGTCTCCATTTTTTCAACGCCTGTATGACTGCATAAAACTCCTTATCATACGTGGAATATTTTAGCTTGGTTTCATTCAACTTCTCACTGAATTATGCAATCATCCTGTTGTCTTGGCTTAAGACCACTCCAATTGCAAATCCACTTACGTCACATCTCACTTGAAATGTCTTGCTGAAATATGGTAGAACCAGAAATGGTTGTCCAATTATCTTCTCCTTCAGCAACATGAAACTTTTCTTTGCTTCCTCTGTCCAATGAAAAGATTTATGTCTTTTCTTGACTGTGTCCATCATCGATGCACATATCCCACTGAAATTTCTGATGAATTTTCTATAAAAAATAGCCAATCCATGGAAGCTTCGAACTTCAAAGATACTCTTTGGTGATGGCAAATCCCTGATTTTTTTTACCTTCTCAGGATCCATCTTCAATTCATTCGAAGAGATTAAAAAACCCAATTAAATGAGTTTTGTCTTCATGAAATATGACTTCTTCAAATTGATCAACAACTTCTCTTGTTTTAATATCCTCATCACTGCAGCTAAATGCTCCAGATGTTCTCCTTCAGTATTACTGAATATCAGTATATCATCAAGATACACGATTACAAAGTTCCCAATGAAATCTTTTAAGACTTCATTCATAAGCCTCATAAAAGTACTTGGCGCGTTCATCAAACCAAACATCATGACAAGACATTCATACAGTCCTTCATTTGTTTTGAATATTGTCTCCTATTCATCACCTTCCCTCATTCTAATATGATGATATCTGCTCTTCAAACCAATTTTTGAAAACAACTTTGCTCCACTCAAGAAATCCATCAAGTCATCCATCCTAGGTAAAGGGAATATATACCTGATGGTGACCTTGTTTAGAGCTCTCGAGTCTGTACACATTCTCCATCCACCATATTTCTTTGGACTTAACACTGTAGATACAGCGCATGGACTCAAAATTTCTCTGACCAACCCTTTTTCCATCAATTCCTGGACTTGTCTCTTAACCTCTTCATTCTCCTGCGACGTCAATCTATACGCTGATTTGTTTGGTAAAATTTCTCTAGGTATAATACAAATATAATGACTTATGCTCCTGATGGGTGGCAATGAACAAGGTAATTCGTCCACTACTATGTCAGTAAATTCCTCCAGGAGTTCCTAAATTTCCTTAGGTGGATCATCTATCTTGGTACTGGTTAAGATGACTCTAGGTTTTCTCACCACTGCAAACTGCATTTCTTCATCTTTCTTAACTTCTTCAAGAAGTTCCTTCCCACTCATGAGAAGTATAGTATTGTTGTCTTATGCCTTTACCTTATCATATTTAATTTGTAGTAACATATGTGTTCTACCATTCTTCTCCAAGGTGTATGTGTTCTTTCTCCCATCATGAACAACATTTTTGTCATATTTCCACTGTCTCCCCAACAAAAGATGACAGAAATCCATGGGAATAACATCACATAAAATTTCATCCTTATATCCCCCTATTTTAAATTCAACTAAACATTGTTTAGTGACAGTTACCTGATGTCCTTTCTGCAACCATGAGACTCTGTATGGGCTCGGATGTTCAACTATCTCCAATTCCAGCTTTTCCTCCATTTTCGTGGAGACTAAATTATATGTACTTCCACTGTCCACTATTACCTTTCATATCCTATCCTTGGTCTTGCAAGAAGTTCCGAACAAACTGTTTCTTTGGACTGGATTCTCTATCTCCTTCTTTGGATTCAATAGAATTTTCCTCATCATTAAGGATCTCCCGCCTTCTGCATCTTCTGCCTCAACATTTCACCTCTGTGCTTCTGAAATGTGAGCTTCACCTCCATCCCTTTTTCTGTCAAGACATTCATAAGACTTATGTCCGATCTTTCCACAAACAAAACACTTTATCTCACCTCCTCTGCCTCTTTCTCTTCCTTTAGCTCGCGAAAAAGTGTTTATGTTGGCATACTGTCTCCCCTGTTAACTTCCTCCTCTTTCAAGGTGAGTATGAGGTTTATTTTATTATTCCTTCGGCTTCTAATTTTTGTCCTGGGCAATTGCTTTGCCTCTGCTCTGACTTCAACCTTGGCCTCTTTGACCTTGATTTCAGGCCAATTTCTCTTCATATTTCAGGGCCATTTGATAAGCATCTTCGACATTCCTAATTGGCATCATGCTCATCTCATATTGAATTTCATATCTCAGACCATTCATGTATATGGTGACCTTCTCATCATCACTTTCTAGATGACCTGCTCTAATGTTTATCATGTAGAACTCTTCAATGTACTCCTTCACTGTCATCCATTTCTATCTCAAGTTCTGCATTCTTCGAAACAAATTAATTTGGTAGTCCCTGGGTATAAATTTGGCTTTCATTTTTGCAACCATCCTATCCCAACTTTTGATTCTTTTCTTTCCTTTGCAATGCTTGTCATCCTGCAGTTCATCCCAACACAGTGTTGCATGCCCTTTAAGTCTAGTAACAACATGTTTAATTTTCTTATCTTCCTCGACATCCTCATAGTCCCAGTATTTATCCAGATCTCTAAACCAATCTAGCAGCTCCTCAACATCTAAGTTTCCTTCATACATTGGAATTTCCATTTTTTCTCTGGCTCCGGTTCTTACAACAGCCCTGAATAGACGTTCTTATGCAGCGTCCTTGACTGTGACTTCTTCTTCAACTCCAGCCTCATTTTCTCTTTCGGCTTCACTGACATCTCCAACATCAATTGTTTGTCTCTATGATGTCTCCATACAATCTAACCGAGCATGGATTTCTCGCATTTCCCTTTCCACAACTGGATCGGGCATTTGTCTCCCCCACGTAGGAAACAAAAAGAAAATTGTAAGCTCTGATACCACCTGATGCAGACCCCCTACCTTAGGATCGTTCTTAATCTTCCCCGTGAGTCAGATTGACTCTTTTATTTCCCCACAGGAAATATCCCACACACTGGTGTGTATCCACAAGTCCTTATGAGTTTGCATGTACACACAAGCACTAAGTGCCAACTCTCACCTCGTGATCACCGATAATATCACAACCTTTACCCTAAAGGGTACTTCAGGTTTCGCGACTTCGTGATAGAAGATGTGATTCCTCCTGTCTCGTCAATCCCCAAAACCCAAAAGGGATAATGGGCCTCTGACTTCTCCCTTGAATTTTCCCTGATGTGACCTCCAACTAAGAACTGGGACCCAAACGTTTCAGAACCTCGGGATTTCACTTACCAGCGAAACCAAATGCAACGACTCCCTCCGTTGATGGACAAAACCTCGATAACTCTTTTTCGCCACAAATCAATGGCTTTAAACCTTCTGTGATTGGATGGCTTTGATTCTATCGGGACTTTGGGAATCAAAATTTCACGACTCTCGACTTCTAGTCACAGCCTCCTCCACTTCCCGAATTTCGAAACAGTGAAATTCGTGCGCGAGATCAATGATCCTCGTTGATCTGAATCCAACGTCAACTACTTCTCCTGAGATTGTGAGTGTGGAATAACTATCGACCTTATCTTCTTTGTTGGTTAACTATATCCAACAGCCCATGGCAGGTTGGCACTTCTCATGGAAGCGTTTCCACCATCCTTTCCATTTTCAACACTCCTTCGCCAAACACTTTGATGTCAAGCCTTCTGAAATTTCCTTCTTACGGGTGACCTCGACCTTTGTCTCCCTCTGAACACTTCAAAGGTTCTATCCCTTCTGAGCTTTCACTTGTGACTCAAGGATATCCAAAATATTTCCTGCACGCACTCCTTGCGTCATTTGCAAATAACCTCTATTTATTTGGCCCTTTGACTCTATGCACTTCTTGCAATAGCAGTCCTTCAATCCTCCTCCTTGATGGATAAAATTCAATGCCTTAACCATCCTGCGCACACTTTGCATGGCTCTGGGCTAATCTTGCACTTCTACTAATATGAGTACAACAATATCCCTCCTGAGCTTTCTGATATAAAACTCAGAACTTCTCCAATGCACACCTTGTGGACATTCATTGCACTCTTTGCAGGAATTCTCAGGAAGAGAAATAATTGAAATCATTCTTCCCTTCTCTCAGACTTCATACATTCAACATGAAATACCAAGAATACACATAGCATTGAAACAAATTCATAACAAATAAACAAAACAACTATAAACATACATACCATTCAACAGATGTAAACAGTAAGACTAACAACACCATGAACTTGAGTCAAAGCTTTCGTATATTAACTCAGTGTTCCAGTACATAGTTTAGTAGGAACAACTATCTGCCTCATACAATCCTACCATCTCTATTATTCTATGCTCTTCTCTTCTACAGCTCAACAGCTTACATAAATTCTTCATAATACAATGATACAAGCAAGGGTGTCTTTTGCGAGTTTTTCCCTCCTACAGCTCTAAGCTATCTAATCAAAAGTAAAATCTACCTACTTTACATTCAATACAAATAAATGCTTCCATATCCGACAGATGAGAGAAACGCTCAAGATCTATTTACAATCTCTAAAACATAAATGTAAATACGCTCTCCTAGCTACTACATTAATGCTTCTTCATTCAAATTCAAAACGCTTTCAAAATGTGCGTTAGTGCGTTTCTAGTTGTCTTTGCCTTTGCGCTTGCTTTGCTAGATGCTTACGATGCTCCTGCATCACATTGGAAACCTCAATATTGAAGAACAAAATTAAGCTTCATCTTAAAGAAACTAAGAAAAAAATCTCATGATTTTCAAAGTGAGAGTATAAGTTAGTAAATTTGGTGATACCAAAGGTTGTATTTAGTGGATAGTACTCATCATCATCATAAATAAAGAGTTAATAGGGTGTTTTCACAAATATGGTGGTTGAAAAAGTGACAATGTGGTGTGAAGGAATGTTTGCATATAGGAACGTGTGCACATTCTTATAAATGTACACGCATTCTTAGAAACCTGTACGCATTATTGATCCCATAGTCTTGGTGAGCTCACCAAACTGCCACACACACTTGCCAAATAGGATTTTTTTAGGAATATGCATGTGTTCTTGTGTTGATCATGAACATGCTCAAGAATGTGTGCACATTCCTACATTGAGCATGCACATCCTCAAAAATGCACATGTGTTCCTAAGTATAAGCACATGTGCATTCCTATGTAGGAGTGTGTATGCATTCCCATGCCTAGATCCTTCAATGAGTTTTCCTCTATGTTCGATTCAAAGACAATGTCCATGTTCATTCATATGCATATCTACTCTGAATAACTGACTCTATGGGAGACCCTGGAGTAAGGATAAACCCCACTGAGGTTAGGAATATAGAACACCCAGGAAGTGATAAAGGATCACTTGTTACATCCTTGTAAGTTTAAACCATTGAAGGAACATGCAAAAAAAATTGGTCAAGGGATCCTACCCCCAAACCTCGGACAAGGGGGGC
>JZKD02S0131301.1:85851-103126 GCA_000966675.3 Picea glauca
GAGAGAGAGGAAGGTAGGGATAAAGGGGGAGAGAGAGAGAGAGGAAGGTAAGGAGAGAGAGGTAGAGGGGGAAAGAGAGAGAGAGGGGTAAATATAGAATGGGAGAGAGGTAGAGAGTGAGGGGGAGAGAAATTAAGGGGAATAGAGAGGGAGACAGAGAGTGTTGGGTATGTCTTATATACTTTGTACACGTAGATCTAGTGTATGTGTTGCATCGGGCGCAAGGGGGTGCTAGTGTCCCCCTTCCTGGGGGGTCAAAAGGGGGAAAATCCCCCTTTTCCATGGGGTTCATGGGGGGGTGAGATCCCCCTTTATAGGGGTTCAAGAGAAGCACCCCCAAAAGAAAAAAAAAATTACCAGTTTTTTCATCTGTTTTTTAGTGTTTTTTTTGGCACATGGTTTTTGTCGATGGTTTTCTAATTTTGGTTTAAAAGTTAGGGTTTTTTACTAATATAGGTCAATGGATTAGGGGTTTTAGATTTTGTAGGATCCTATATATGTATTGTATTGTAAATAATGAATATATGATGAATAAAATATTACAGGTGTGGCTCTAAACAGGTTGTTTATTTTATTGGTTTAGGTTTCCAAGTAAAAATATATGTGTAATGTGTGCATGTGTGTCATTGTATCTTTTCTATTTATTAAGAATATGTTTGCAGTAATTGATTGTACAAGGTTAAAATCTACATTTGGTATCAGAGCCATTATTGGATTCAGGGGGACAACTTTGTGGCTAAGGGTTTGGTTTGGGTCTATGGTAAACCTTGTTAAAATGGGAGATCTATGGTATCGATTCTTCAAGTGAAGATAAATGGCGAGAAATTCAAAAATAGAGATCAACAGATTTAATGGGAAATGTTTTGAGCTATGGAAGCTCAATATGGAAGATTTTTTGGTGGACAAATATCGGTGGATCATTGTGGATCCGGGTACTACACCTCCAATAAAATCAACATAAGACTAAAAAAAGTTGGATTGAAAGGAGAAGAGCACAATTTGATTATGTCTCTCAGATTCAATATTACTGAATGTCTTAATGGAATCTATAGCCAAGTAATTATGGGATAAGTTAGGGCTCTGATTCATTCAAATTCCCTGGTAAACAAATTGTTCATGTGGAAGAAACTGTATAACTTGAGGATGAAATATGGAGACTCGGTGACAAAGCATTTGAACGCCTTTAATATTGTTTTAAGTCAACTATTATCTATTGATATTGATATTTATGATGAAGATATGTGTATCTGATTATTTTTCTCTTTACTAGACTCGTAGGACAATTTGGTTGTGGCCATAGGTAGTAATACAACTACTTTAAGTTTCGATGATGTGGTCTCATCCTTGTTGTCAAAGGAGATGAGGTGGAAGAGCATGAAAGTATAAAGCAGAGATGCATTTTTTGCAAGAGGATGCTCCCAGGAAAGAAATATATCTAAGTCCTTAAGTGGGAGATCCAAATCTAAGGGTAGATATAAGTCTCTTGGAAATTTTGTAAATGTATGTTGGAGATGTGGAAAAGAAGGGCACTACAAGAAGCAATGTAGATCCAAAATTGTTGAGAGAGGGAAGGGATCTAGAGATTCTCCTTCTACATAAGCAAAAACCTCCATAGAAGAAGGAGGGGATGTGTACCTAGATTCTTCAAGCACACATGTAGATCATGAGGCATGTCTAGTTGAATCAGGCACATCCTTTCATATGAATCCTCATAGGGAGTGGTTCTATGAATATGAAAGGTATGATGGAGGTGATATTTTCCTAGGCGATGACTCGACAGCCAATATCATAGGACAAGGAAAATTCAAGTTGAATATCATGGATGGAAAGATTATAAAACTCCCTTTTGTTTTTCAAATCCTAGGATTGTCTAGAAATTTGATTTCTGTAATAAAAATGGATGATGCAAGGGTAAAATTAGTGTTTGAGAAAGAAACATGTAGGATGGTTTGAGGAGAAATGGTGTTGTTGAAGGGAGTTCATATTGAAAATATGTATAAGCTACAAGGAAGCATTATTAGTGATGGGTGAAATAGGTCCATTGTTCTTGAGATTGGATTTGGAGAAGAAAAAAATCATACAATCTCTGGATAAAAGGTTATGGTGTGGCATCAAAGACTGGGGAATATTGTAGAGAAGGGCCTTCGACTACTACACGGTAAAGGTATGGTTGAAGGTATGTCTAAATTCTCTCTATATTTTGATTTATGTGAACATTGTGTATATGGGAAGAAGAATCATGTAAGATACCCCTATGGTGCAATAAGGGTAGAGGGAATTTTACAATTGGTGCACAATGATGTGTTTGGACCTATGTTGGTTTCATCATTTGGAAAATTTGTGCACTATATTGTCTAATTTATAGATGAATTTGTTAGGGACCTAACCTTGCTAACCCCTCAAGTAGGTAGAATAATACATTTTCCATGTAATAAAGGTCAATATTAGTTAATAATTCTTATTTAATAAATGTGAACAAGTCAATGTAAGAAGACCTAATAGAAGCTTCCACTTCTAGAAATATCTTCCTCTAGAATGTTCTTTAGAATAAAAAATTAGTATAAATAAGAGTAGGAGGCATGAGAAGTATGTGTCTTGAGATTTATTGTAATATATCACTGTTATGTTGGAGGTTTCCCCCTCGAAGAGGAAAGTGAACATTTATTTCTTTCAATAAAGGTATTATTGTTGGTATTGTTATTCTCAATAGTTTATTGTTCCATTGGTACTTGTTGAATATTCTTGTTTCTACATATTACAATACCTATGGTACCTTACAAGTGGTATCATATCACTTTCCTTGACAGGAATTGTGGGTTAATTTTTTTTCCAGGGTAGATACGTGTATTGTCAACGTCTTTAAAGCACGAAGATCTATCATTTAGCAAGTAAAATTACTGTGGGGAAGACTACACACAGGAAATACAAATAGTTTCAGAGGGTTTCCTAGAAACCAAAGTTTCACCTTGTTAGAAACCTCTATAACCCATGTTGGTACCCCTCAAATGGTATTGCATCAGACATAACCTATACGTGGCCATCACTCCCACAGATGAGCAGGTATATCAGGAGTCCCCTAGGTCTCCTGAAACTAGCCCTAGATTGATCGATCGATTGCCTAACTGTTATAGTGCAACCAAGAAAACCACTCAAGAAGATACTCTCTAGTACTTGGGTAATCGATTAGTACAAATAAGGGTATAGTCAAGTCTCCTTAGTTGGTGCCTTGAGATATTGGGCTGAGTATTATTGTTCGACCCTACATGTATATCAAAAATCTATAGCACATGGAAAACTCTTGTCCGTAAGAACCCTAGAAACCCTAACTTGGGGGGAACATACCAGATAAATACGAGAAATGATGTTTTGGCCATGCAACATTTCCTCCTGCATTCTATCTGTGAAATTACTACATGTTTTCTCCTATTAAGAATATGGGCATTTTGACACTGCAATATTATTCAACTCATAGTATAACTCCGCAGGAGAGAAAAAAGAGTATAGTGGTCCCTTCGGCACCCTTATTTAGGACTTATCCCATTGGATTCCTCTCCTCACCATAATCACCATGGTACCTATCATTTTTTATCTTTTTTTTTTCAGTGGACCCGACCCCCCTTCCCAACACCCTTATTTTTAACCTATCCCATTGTATTCCCTTTTTCACCCTGATCGTCATGGTACCTATCACTTATAAGCCTTTATTTTTCTGTGGTCCCACCCACCCTTCCCGACACCCTTATTTACCATATATCCCATTGGTTTTCCCTTCTCACTCTGATCACAATCATATATCTCACTTATTCGCCTTTTTTCAGTGGACCCATTTCCCCTTACAAGCACCCCTCCTCTCCAATTGTCCAACACTCACAACCAAGACCTGCAAGTTTCCATCAACTAGAATAACAAGAACATCCAACAAGTGACTTTTGAAATTGTTTCTATCAATTCTATATTTTCACAATTCCAGGACCAATTCTAGCACAAATTTGAAGCCATGGATACCAAATTCATGGGTGAATTTGACACCCTCACATTCGTTGTCAACCACTTTTTTAACCGGTCCCAGATCCCTTTCTTATCAAAACAATCATCCCACTTAGATGGTGTTGAATCCTCCCATTTTATGGTCTTTCAATCCAACTCATTTCATCGTGACCCCCATCTTCCCAGAGTTGAGGTCAATAAATTTGATGGCTTCGATCCCATGGGTTGGGTCACTCAAATGGAGCATTATTTTTATTTGCATGGAATTGTTGATGATTTGGTCAAAATTTGTTATGTTGTTCTCTATATGAATCCTGAACATTGGCAATAGTGGCAATGGAGTAAAAATGCACACCAAGGGTATGTTGATTGGACCCAGCTTGTTACAGAGCTCTATTAATGCTTTGACACTGACACCCACTACTTAGGTCGTTTGACCAAGTTGAAATAGTTGGGAAAAATGGAAGACTTTATATATTCCTTTGAGCACTTAGCCTTTAGAATGGAGGGCATGATAGATCCCTTCTTCCAGGAATAAAGGATGAAATCCAAGCCCAATTCCTCATGGCTTATCCTCATACAAAGTTGGAAGCTACTAAACATGCCAAAGAAGCACAATAGGTTGTATTTTCCCATAACTGAAAACCCTCTTTTCTTCCTCTCCCTTGAACTACTAATCCTACCCATCTTGCCACCCCTATCAAGGTCTAGAAGTTAACTCATACATAAATGGTTGAATTCCAATTATAGAGTAGTTTCTATAATTGTGATGACAAATATTTTCCCAGCCACAAGTGTAAGGAACAAAATCTTTTTATGGCCATTTCCTAGGATGTTGTTGATGAGGAGGTTGAAGTCCCCCCTATGGAAGAGCTACCCCATCCAAATTCTCCTACTCCACCCACTGACCCACCAAAATTTGAACCGTTGACTTTGTTATTTTCCCTCACTAGCTTCTCTACTCCCCAAACCCTCAAGCTAATTGGCTACATTAATCATAGTAATGTCATCATCCTTGTTGAAAGTGATATCACCCATAATTTTATTCACTGCTACCTCTCCCATGAAATCAATTGATATATCTGTGTCATCAAAAAATTTCAAATCATGATTGCCAATGATGGTTCCATGAAATGTGGTGGGCATTGTGAAAATGTGTTCCTACAAATTGCTCAGTACCACATGAAATATCATATGTTTTCTATCGACATGGATGGATGTGACATTATGCTTGATGATGAATGGTTACGCACTTTGGGCCCCATTCTCATGGATTTTAATGAATTCACCATGCAATTCCAATAGGAGGGACAACAATATTAGTTCCAAGGAATCACATCAGGCTCCTCTGAGATCATCAATTCCCATTGAATGGAAAATATCCTCAAAAAAGGTCATTCGGGAATTATTTCCCAAATCCATTCCATTCAAGTAGTTGAAACACCCTCTATGCATCCTAACCTCTAATCTATCATATCCAAACACCAATTTTTTTTTCCACTCCCTAGGAACATTACCTTTTTTTTGGTGTTCATGATCATTCCATTCCTCTTGTCCTGGGAAGTCTTCCTACCATCGTTCTCCCTTATCATCATGCATTTTCCCAAAAGAATGAAATTGAGAAAAATGTTCAAGAATTGATCAACGTGGGTGTTATCTATCCTAGTATCATCCCCTATTCTTCTCATGTGGTCATGGACCTCAAGAAATAAATAACTTGGTGCATGTGTCCAGACTTTCTCACCCTCAACAAACTCACCATCAAAGAAAAATTCCCCATTCATGTCATTTATGATCTTTTGGATGAATTGAGTGTTGCTCAATACTTTACTAAACTTGATATCCATTATGGCTACCACCAGATATGTATGAAAGAACAATACAATCCCAAGACTACATTTATAACTCATGTGGGTTACTATGAGTTCTTGGTCATGCTATTTGGCCTGTGCAATTCCCCCTCCACTTTCCAAATTCTCATGAATCATGTTTTTCATCATTTTCTCCATCATTTTTTCTTGGTTTTTTTTATGATATTCTCATCTATAGTAAAAATTGGACATCCCATCTTGCCCATGTGGATCAAGTTCTCCATCTACTCTCTTAGCACCAACTTTTCCTCAAACAATATAAATGTTCCTTTGGAGCCTCAAAAGTAGAGTACCTGGTTCATATTGTCGGAAAGGATTTTGTAAGGGTGGATCCTAATAAAATTGAAGCTATGTAGGATTGGCATCACCCTAAAAATATTAATATATTATGTGGTTTTCTTGGTTTAACGGGATATTATCACATGTTTTTTTAGAATTATGGAAAAATTGTTGTTGCACTCACTGCTCTCCTAAAAGAGAATGATTTCCCTTGGACTCCAGCAGTTGATCAATCCTTCCACACCTTGAAAGAGGCTATGTGCACGAATCCTATCCCGGAACTTCCAAACTTCACCAAGACTTTTGTCCTGGAATGTGATGCTTCGGGGAAAGGAATTGGGGCAGTCCTCATGCAAGATGGTTGTCCTTTGGCCTTCACTAGAAAACAACTTTCAGCGAGACATTTGAGCTAATAAATTTATGAAAAGGAAATGTTTGCTATTCTGCATTTCATGGATCTCTAGTGTCTTTATCTCTTGGGGTAACACTTCCAGATTAAAATTGATCACCAAAGCGTCAAGTATTTTTGGGAACAATGAATTTCATCCCTACAACAACAAAAATGAGTGACCAGGATATTTGGATATGATTATGAGATCATTTACGAGAAGGTTAGTTAAAATGTGGTTGTTGAAGATATTTCCCATAATTATGAAGAATAAGGGCCCATCTTTTCCCTCTCTTTCATTGTACCAAATTGGCTCCATGTTGTTCACCAGGAATGGTTGCAAGACCACAAAATTTATTGTTGATCCAACAATTACAAGAACATTCTCTAGATTCTCCAGGGTACTCTTGGAACAATGATGAGCTTCTCTTCAATGTTTGTATGTATTTAAGAAAACATTTGCAACTTAAACCCATGATCCTCTATGAGCTTCATGCTTCACCCACAACTGGGAATTCAGGGTTCACCAAAACCTATGAATGGGTCAAACGTTCTTTGTTCTGGGATGGTATGAAACAGGATGTCCACACCTTTATGGATGAATGTGATGTCTTTCAATGCAACAAGGGAGAAACAGTCAAATCACTAGGCACACTCCAACCGCTTTTGATTCCCCTTGCTATGTGGAGGGATATTTCTATGGATTTCATTATTGGTTTAACTAAATCGAGTAATAATTCATTCATCACGGAGGAAGTTGATTGTCTTTCCAAATATGCTCATTTTTGTTCTCTTCAACACTCATTCACTGCATCCATAATGGCTCAAATTTTCATGTATAATATCTTCAAACTTCATGGTATGCCTCATTCTATTGTCTCTGACAGGGATCCCAATTTCACTAGCAATTTTTTGCAAGAATTTTTCAAGCTCCAAGGCACCCAATTGCATCTCAGCACCTCCAATCATACCCAAACTCATGGCCAAACTAAATTTTTCAACAATTGTTTGGAAACATATTTGTGATGTTTTGCATATGATAGAAAAAATCAGTGGGATCATTGATTACCCCTAGATGAATGGTGATACAACACATCTTACCATACAATTACTCGCATGACTCCTTTTGAATAAATCTATGAACAAAATGAATCATCAGTTCTCTCATACATGTAGGTGCCCCAATTGTTTAGGAGGTTGAAAAAAATATTACAGTCTGAGAGGCCATTCTCCATACCCTCAAAGAAAATTTGGTCATGGCTCATAATCGCATGAAGAATAAAGTTGATCAAGGTCATTATTAAAGTTAGTTTGTTGAAGGGGACGAAGTGTTTCTTCCTCTAAAACCTTATAAGAAGACTTCACTCAAAGTTGAACACTATCAGAAACTTTCTCCCAAATTTTATGGTCTTTATAAAAGTATCAAGTGAGTGGGGTATGTGGCCTACCAGTTAGCTCTACCAGTTATTCTAATCTCCATCATGTTTTTTAGGTCTCATGCTCAAAGAAGGTGATTGGAACTAAGTGTCAAACTCAAACTAGTCTCCCTGAGTTGGATGAAGAAGGTTCCATTTGGTTTCAACCGCCAAGAATTCTTGGACTAGCACGAGTATCATCTCTATTTTCACACCATCAAGTAAGTGTTAGTACAGTGGAAAGATACAACTCTAGAATATGCCATATGTGAGTCGGACACAATTCTACAACAATTTCCTCATCTCAAGCCTTGAGGAAAATGTTGGTTTTCAAGGGGGGAGGCATGTTAGGGACTTAACCTCCCTAACCCATGAATTAGGTAAAATAATATATTTTCCATGTAACAAAGGCTGACGCTAGTTAATAAGGTCTATTTAATAAATGTGAACAAGTCAATGTAAGAAGACCTAATAGAAGCTTATGCTTCTAGAAGATCTTCCTCTAGAATGTTATTTAGAAGATAGAATTAGTATAAATAAGAGTAGGAGGCATGAGAAGTCTTTGTATTGAGATTTGTTGTAATAGAGTTCTACTCTACTAGAGGTTTCCCCCTCGAAGAGGCAAGTGAACATTGTTTTCTTTCAATAAAGGTATTATTGTTGGTATTGATATTCTCAATATTTTACTATTACATTCGTATTTTTTGAATATCCATGTTTTTTTCATATTACATTACTTATTGTACCTTACAAAATTCTCAAGGAATACATGGACATATTTCCTCGAGAAGAAATTTGAAGTCTTTGACAATTTTAAATAGTTTAACAATGTTGTGGAGAATCAAACACAAAAGAGAATTAAGGTGTTGAAGATGAATAATGGTGGAGAATTTTGTGAAAATGAATTTGAAGAATTATTTAATAAGTGTGGTATATAAAGGCATAATAATACTCCATATACACCTCAGCAGAATGGATTTACAGAAAGGATGAACAAGACATTGATGGAAAATTTTAGGAGCATGTTTGTTGATGTTGGGTTATGAAAGGAATTCTAGGTAGAGGGAGTAGGTATTGCATGTTACCTAGTTAATCAATCACCCTCATCAATGTTGGATGGAAAGACTCCACAGAAGGTATGGACTAGTAAGAAATCCTCTCTGACACATCCCATAGTATTTGGCTATGATTCTTATGTTCACATTCCAAGTAAAAATAGGAGTAAGCTAGATAAAAAGGTTGAAAAGTGTATCTTTATTCGGGATAAAGATGGTATGAAAGGGTATAAGCTTTGGATCATAGAAACTAAAAAGGTAGTGTATATATAAGATGTGGTACTTACATAAATCAATGATGTTTTCAAATAAGAAGTCCTACCAAGGAAGGAATAATGAGAGAAAATAAATTTTTATTTGAAGGATGATGAATCGAACTCTACAAAAGAACATGAATTAGAAGAATAATATCCTCATACTCCAGAATTGAGGAGATTGGTTTGTGAAAGAAGGTAGTCAAAAAGGTATACTCCACCTGATTTCCATTTAAATTTTTCTTTGTTGGATATTTGGCTTAGGTTGATGGACAATTGGTTTGGATAGTTTGCTTTCATTGATGTTAACCCTCAGAGAGTGATCTTGTATATTGATTTCAACCCTTAGAGATTAATGTCAACCCTTGGAGAAGTCTGGTAGTGAATTCTGGTAGCACAAAGGTATGGGTAAGGGATCCAAGTTTGTTTGAGGTATAAAGGCATGAAGATCATTTAATATGCAAGTAAGACTATTATAGATGAATAGTGCATATCATGCCATTTTCGGTGATATGTGGTACATCACCTAGTTCCCCGTGGTTGAGGAGATATAGCTTAGTGAAGTTGGAGAATCCTCATGAGTTATCTAGAAGCCCCCAAAAGGTCAAAGAAGTCAATTATTCTAGAATATCCTAGAAGAAGTGTACTAGTTGAATTTACGGTAACTAGGAGTTAATCGTGAGTAAAGTTGTTGCATTAAGAAAATAATTAAAAATAAATTAGTTGCAACGAGAAGTTGTGAGTTTTCTAATTATGGAAAAGTGGTCAAAGTGGTTGAAAAGAGAAATTATTTAAATAATAAAGTGGTTGCAAAGAGAAATTATTTAAATAATAAAGTGGTTGCAACAAGAAAGTAGTTAAGGGTAAAGAAGTTATGATTTGACAAATTAAGGAATTGTTAGTTGCAACAAGAAAGTGGTTAGCCCTAAAAGGTGGAGAAAGAGGTAAAGCAGTTATAAGGAAACTTATAGAAGAAAGCACTTGGAAAGTATAAATAAGAGAGAAAGGGTCTCCTATTAGCACCTACCTACCTATTGAACATATTGAATATATATCTTGTGAAAGGTTTATTGCAGGTACTCATTGATATATCTGAAGTTGTGCAAGTCTGAGAAAGAGAAAGTTTCAGTAGCTACAGAAATTTGGTAGTTTTGTAGTCACTGGTGTTTTTGTAGCCATGGGTTTTGGTAGATACAGAAATTTTTGGTGGCTACATAAAGTGGTAGTTTGATTAGTTTTGGTTGGTTTCGTAGTTGCAGGTTTCAGTAGCTACAGAAAGCAAGATTTTTGGTAGTCACGAGTTATTTGGAAGCTACAGTGAAGTTGACAGAGGTCAGGTATAGAATATCTATCTATAGTATCAAAAAGTTTGTTATATGCTTGTGTAGTTGGATGTTGGTGCTTGTGTGAGACATGGTTATGGGAGATTGATGATTTTTCCTAGAGGGGTTATTGGCGGTATAGTACTTTCTATAATGAATGGTTTTGAGGTAGATCTGTTGAAGTATATTGTTGGTTCATGTCTGAGTTTTATTAGTATATATTATGGTATATTGTGAGAGTATTTTGTTAGTGGTCTTGAAATATGATTGGTACACACTTTAGGATACACAACAGTGAGTTTTGACACATGATTTGATGTGAGGATTTATGGCATTTGGATCATGGATAATATGATATATTGATAGAGGACTTTTGTTGGTTATATTAGTATGTCTTTGGTATATGGTTGAGGTACATGTTGGGTACATGGTTGAGACAAGTAGTTGATGAGTTGGCACATACATGAGGTGTATAAGTGATGATATTGGTACATCTTGATGATTCATAGTTAATGTTTAGTTGATGCATGATTGGTACATATTTGGTACATTGTTAGAGGCACTTGCTAGTAGTATTGTTGGCAAATGGTTTATGGATGATGTGAAATATATGAATTGGTATACTTTTAGAAGCACATATTGATTATGGTACATATTGTTGATGTTTGTGAGTATTCTTAGTTGATGCACATCTTGGTGATATTGTATATATGGTTGAGATTTGTCTCGGTGATTGATATTGGTGAATATATGACGCAAACGAGTCGCGACCCTCACGGTCCAACCACTCTCACCAGGACCTTCTTTGACTCAGGCCCGAAGAGTTAAACCACTCTTCTAACTCCTTACAGGAGTTCTCACTACCCACAGTAACTCCTTCCATGATCTCCCCTTCACTTATCGGGAAATTGGGTTTCGCGATATCGCCAAGTGTAAACTCTTACCTTCCCAAACGCCAAAGGCCAAATCTCGATGGCCCCGGTTATCTTCCCTGGTGCCTAAGGACTAATTCCCGCACACTTCTCCACAATCTGACGGTCAGCAGGTTCTCTCAAATCTCCCCGGCAAGGCCTGGCCGTCGATTTCTCCTCCGTGAGGAATTCTTCCGCTCCAAAGGTCCGTCCTGGACGTGGAAATACAATTGTGCAGATCTTCTTCCTCCATCGATCCGATGGTTGCTGTGCTCCCTTGAGCTTCCTATGCTTTCTTCCCAGACTTGGGAGAATTTAAATCTTTCAAAGGTCCCAGCCTTTGTCGTCTCTCTACGAGCTCCTCAAACCTGAGCTTTGCCGATGCGCGTAAAAGTGTTGTTCCTTATTAGCATGTATCCTCGCTCCTCCAAAGGATTTTGATGTCTTCCCTCCTTGCAGAACCTCTGCGCACACACGGTGCTATCCCTTCTGAGATTTTGTAAACACTCAGACCCCTTGGGAGATTTGTCTTCCTTCCTTCTCCCACAGATGGAGAATGAACCGGATGCCCTCCTGGCTCTCTGTTTGCTCAAGCCACCTCCGTGCTGAGTCTCTCTGGGTATTCAGCAACCTCATACAGGTTCCTTAGTGGACTTTGTTTTCTGCTTCAGAACTCCAAGAGTTATTCTTCCTGTACTTGCCTACACATTTACTCAACGCCCTCCTGGCGGAGTCTCTTCCCCACAGAACGTTCAGTAGTTCTGGGTTCCTATGCACCTTTTGTACCTTCTTAGTGCCCTCCTGGCAGAGCTCCTCAGAATCCTCAGCAATTCTGGTATTCCCTTAAGAACTCACATTAGATTTCTTTCTCTCTGTGCACCACTGTACACACGCTCAATGCCCACTTGGCAGAGCTTCTCACAGAATCCTCAGTGATTCTATTAGCAATTGTGTCTCAGCTACACATCCTGTCCTCTTGAGGTGTTCAACAACCTCAAATGTCTTCTTCCTAAGTTATTGACTTCAGTCTGTGCCTCAGCACGTCTCTGTCTGACTCCTCACGAGTTCAGAGGTGCATCCTCTATGCACGACTCTCAAAACCTCAGCGTTCTATCACACCCTCCGGTATGAAGCCTCAAAGACCTTCAACCCTGAAATCAAACACACTCTCTGCAAACATACAACCACAACATATATTTACAGAATAAAGGGAACGCACACAGACATCCATTCAACACATAATAATGCAGGAAAATTGTTGTTTTATTAAAAATGGAAACAATGCTTGTATCTTTACAAGGGTGTTCCTGAGCTCACTCTATGGCTCTTTTCTTCTACTCTACCTTGTCTCTCCCTAAATGAGATCTCAAAACCTCTTTTTACCTGAGGTCTCATCGAGCGCTTCCCTCCAGGATTTACCTAATCTAATTAATTTACAATCAATGGTTGTCTAGTCTGTTATCCAGAACTAGATCTCAGCCGATCTACAATAAATGCCTATCTTATCTACACCCTGCGCAAAGGCATGGCTCTCCTGGCTCACCAACCTAAGACATTAAATTACATTGAATTTCAAATTCAAAATGAGGTTGCGCCTCCCTTCAACTTTTGAAATGCATGCGCGCCGACGTGACTGGCTGGCTGGCTGGCTGCATGGAGAGATGCTCCTGCATCATACTCCTCAGCTGCAAAAATCATGATCTCCTTCTCATGAGCTTCCCCTGTAGTTGTTGGAATCCTCCTGGGTCCCAAACAAATCTTTGGAGCTTCCCATGTGTTCCATTCTGTTGTTGTTGTTGCTTCCGCTGCGCTGCTACTACTGCTCTCCTTCTGTCCAGCTGCTCCTCGCTGGAAGTATATGTTGACTGCAACATCAGCTCCATGATCTCCATGATCACCTGATCCAGCTGCTCCAGTGGCTGGGTTTTTTGTTGCAGTCTCCTCAACTACAAAAAATTTTGGCCATTGGGAAGATCACTGTGATCTCCCACGCCTTTCTCATCAACTTCCAACTTCATCTGTTGGATGTGCATGCCCTGCACTTTTACCCTTTCCTCCAGGACTTCAATTTGATCCCACAGATCAGCCAAACATATGATGTCTGTGTATTCTTCTTCTTCTTCTGCAACCTCCCATGTTGCATTGTTTTTAGCTTCATGGCTGAAAATGCTGAGCCATTCCTCAGAATGCTCATCTTCCTCTTTTGCTCCTCCTTGAGCTTTTGCTGTCAGCCCCATTTCTACAACGCTCCTCTATTCAGCTACCCGGCTGAAATTGCTGAGTTGTTCCTTAGAACAATCATTTTCTTCACCTGCTTGGGCAGCTTTCAAAGTCTACTCCAATTCTTCTTCTTCTTTGACAGTCATCCTCAACTGTGACTGTTCCCCTGCTGCATCTGCATCATAAAATTCTGCCTCTTCTTAGGAAGATGGAAGGAATATGTAATTTCCCCCAATCTTCACATGGCTCCTCAAATCTTTTGTGGTCAGCTGCACCTGCTGATCCCCTTGTGAGCTCATCTGCTCGGTCATCTCCTCTGGCTGAATTTGATTCACTAGTTCATCCCTGCCCACCTGGCAATATGGGATGCTTCCACCGCTTCCCTGGCAGATTATGAGATCAACCGATCCCATCTTCATCAGCACCCCTTGTTGAACTGAAGTCTTCTCTGAGTCCATGAGACCTTCAGACAGTCTCAATTTTTCATCCCTGCCCACCTGGCAGTTTAACACACCTCCGCTTCCCTCCTGGCAGTCTTTGATGCTTTCACTGCCCTCCTGGAAGTCTTCGAGATCCTCATCTAATCTCCTTTCATTGCCCAACTGGCAACGCAAAGTTTCCTGATTTTCCTCCTGACAATCCATGAGATCTTTAGCCAATCTCATTTTTGTTTCCTTGCCCAACTGGCAATTTGAAATTCCCTAACTGTCCTCATGACAGTCTTTGAGACCCTCAACTGATCTCAATCTGTTTCCCTCTTGGGAAACTGGAATTTATTCTTTTCTGCCCAACCGACAGTGCTTGATATCATCAATCGATCCCACTTCATCCCAATCATCATCATCATCATCATCAAGACCTTATCCAGTCTCGGGTTCACATACCTCAACCACCCTCTTATTCTACCGCATCAGCAGTTCAAGCCTCTCTATCTTTGCTCTGATGTCAGCAAGCTCTCTATCCATCTCTGCAAGATTTTTTGCCTTGCTTTTCTTCCTGTGGCCTTCAGTAGCCATTTTGCTACCTCTATCTGCCTTCGTGGTAGATCTATTGTTGTCACTCCGCACTAAGAGTTCCACCAGTCTCATCCTTACAGTCTCCCTAACTATCTTCTCGACTACTGCCTACCTGCAAACAATTGCCTACAGAGTCTTTAGTAACTCTATCTTCTTTCTCCTCTTTTCTCCTCTTGCCTGAAATATATAAGCAAGAACTAGCTCTGATACCACTTGACGCAAACGAGTCATGACCCTCACGGTCCAACCGCTCTCACCAGGACCTTCTTCGACTCAGGCCCGAAGAGTTAAACCACTCTTCTAACTCCTTACAGGAGTTCTCACTACCCATAGTAACTCCTTCCACGATCTCCTCTTCGCTTATCAGGAAATCGAGTTTCGCGATATTGCGAAGTGTAAACTCTTACCTTCCCAAACACCGAAGGTCGAATCTCGATGGCCTTGATTCTCTTCCCTGGTGCCTAAGGACTAATTCCCGCACACTTCTCCATGATCTAATGGTCAGCGGGTTCTCACAAATCTCCCCAGTAAGGCCTGGTCCTCGATTCCTCCTCCGTGAGGAATTCTTCCGCTCCAAAGCTCCGTCTTGGACGTGGAAATCCAATGGTGCAGATCTTCTTCCTCCATCGATCTGACGGTTGATGTGCTCCCTTGAGATTCCTGTGATTTCTTCCCAGACTTGGGAGAATTTAAATCTTTCAAAGGTCCCAGCCTTTGTCATCTCTCTACGAGCTCCTCAAACCTGAGCTTCGTCGATGCGCGTAAAAGTGTTGTTCCTTATGAGTGTGCATCCTCGCTCCTCCAAAGGATTTTGATGTCTACCCTCCTTGCAGAACCTCTGCACACACATGGTGCTATCCCTTCTGAGCTTCTGTAAACACTCAGACCCCTTGGGAGATTTGTCTTCCTTCCTTCTCCCACAGATGGAGAATGAACCGGATGCCCTCCTGGCTCTCTGTTTTCTCAAGCCACCTCCGTGCTGAGTCTCTCTAGGTATTCAGCAACCTCATACAGGTTCCTTAGTGGACTTTGTTTTCTGCTTCAAAACTCCAAGAGTTCTTCTTCCTATACTTGCCTACACATTTACTCAACGCCCTCCTGGCGGAGTCTCTTCCCCACAGAACATTCAGTAGTTCTGGGTTCCTATGCACCTTTTGCACCTGCTCAATGACCTCCTGGAAGAGCTCCTCTGAGTCCTCAGCGATTATGGTATTCCCTTAAGAACTCACAGCAGAGTTCTTTCTCTCTATGCACCACTGTACACACGCTCAATGCCCACTTGGCAGAGCTTCTCACAGAATCCTCAGTGATTCTATTAGCAACTGTGTCTCAGCTACACAGCCTTGCCTCTTGAGGTGTTCGGCAACCTCAAAGGTCTTCTTCCTGAGTTATTGACTTCAATCTGTGCCTCAGCACATCTCTGTCTGACTCCTCACGAGTTCAGAGGTGCATCCTCTATGCATGGCTCTCAGAACCTCAGCGTTCTGTCACACCCTCCGGTATGAAGCCTCAAAGACCTTCAACCCTGAAATCAAACACACTCTCTGCAAACATATAACCACAACATATATTTACATAATAAAGGGAACACACACAAACATCCATTCAACACAGAATAATGCAAGAAAACTGTTGTTTTATTAAAAATGGCAACAATGCCTGTATCTTTACAAGGGTGTTCCTGAGCTCACTCTCTGGCTCTTTTCTTCTGCTCTACCTTGTCTCTCCCTAAATGAGATCTCAAAACCTCTTTTTACCTGAGGGATCATCGAGCGCTTCCCTCCAGGATTTACCTACTCTAATTAATTTACAATCAATGGTTGTCTAGTCTGCTATCCAGAACTAGATCTCAGTCGATCTACAATAAATGCCTATCTTATCTACAACCTGTGTAAAGGCATGGCTCTTTTGGCTCACCATCCTAAGACATTAAATTACATTGAATTTCAAATTCAAAATGAGGCTGCGCCTCCCTTCAACTTTTGAAATGCTTGTGCACCGACGTGGCTGGATGGTTGGCTGGCTACATGGAGAGATGCTCCTGCATCAATATATCTGATTTGGTTGATGATATTTATGAGATGTGTTGATGTGATAGGTTGTTGTGACAGGTTGTTTTGTGCATAGTTGATGCACTTGTGTTGGTATAGATTGTTGGTAGAGGTTGTTACAGGTTGTTAGAACATGTTGTTATAGGTTGTTTGGTGCAGGTTGATTGGTATAGGTTGTTATAGTTTCTCGGTACATGTTGATAGTGACATATTTAGAGTGGCAGTGGTTGATTCAGGGACAATGATAGGTTGTATAAATTTGGCATTTATATTTCATGGTGGTAGGACGAGGCAAGGATAGGTGGTTGTAGTTGTTGATACTGAGAGTGGGGTGAATCAGTATCAAGTACAATTTAAAACCTTTTTCAACTTATACTTAAAACATTCAATGATATCCAATGAGAAATGAACAATAGTATAAGAGTTACACCAATACACCATAATACACCATGCACAATATATGAGAAATAATCAATAGTTTATTGTTCAAGGGAAGTAATGACTTT
>JZKD02S0131301.1:103608-124231 GCA_000966675.3 Picea glauca
TGGGTTTTGTATATGCATGTGCATTTTCCTTCATGTCCAAATACCTTTATCAATCTTGCGGTCCAAAACCCATGACTAGGGTTGACATCAATGACAACAACCAATCTTCCAACAGTAGCCACCTTCTAATTGGATTCATAGAACCAGGGAGTTGGAACTTCATTTAGGTTGGAGCCCAATAATTAGGGGGTTAGAGCCTCCTTCTGGTTGGATACAGAGAATTGGGTGGTTGTAGCCACCTTCCGGTTGGAGCCAGAGAACACAGGGGGTTGGATCCTCCTTCTGGTTGGAGCCAGAGAATTATAATTTGGTGCTAACTTGAATGTAATTATTAAATACATATAAGAAAATAATTCCATGGTTTTCTCCCGCATTGGGTTTCCATGTAAAATATTGGTGTACCATGCATTGTGTGGATGTGTCTATTATTGTTTATTATGAATTGATGGATGTTGATGTTTTATGATGCAATAATATATTAATGATGAACTAATGAACATTGTTGAATAAGTTAAAGGAATATACACTGTGGTTAAAATGATTAATAAGTGGTATAAATTATTCATTATTGATTCACCCCCCTCTCAGTAATCCAACAATTAGTACAAGAGTCAGTTCCTTCAGGAAAATAATTTAACCACTAGAAAGAGATCATGGAATATACTAAGAATGGAGTACCAATGTTTGATGGTCAGAGTGGCCTAGCGTATGAGATATGGAGCTCAAGTACAAAAGTATTTTTAAAAGCACAAGGATATGATATTTGGAAATCAATTGTAAAAGGATATGATAGTTCAAAAAGGGAAAAGACTACAGCCAAGAAGGAATTGAAACCAAAAAACAAAATTGCAATGGATTTCATTTTGGAAGGACTATATGATTTAGTAAAGGACAAAGTGGGTAAATGTTCATCAGCTAAATAATTTTGGGATAAGTTTCATAATATCAATTCTTCACCCATCACAGAGTTAGAGAATGTTAAAGAAGATGTAGGTACATATCAAGAGGAACGATTCTCATCATTTCAGACAGATTAAGAAGAAGAAGATTTTGAATTGACATAAGCCAACATAAGTGAGTTCTTTTTCTTTAATTGTGAAAAGCGCGGACATCTAGAAATTGAATGCCCTTACTTGAAAATTGAAAATACTAATATTGAAAATATAGACCTGATTAATTCTTTAGATTAACTAAACAAAGAAAGAGAAGAAAATAAGTCACTCAAGATAGAATTGATGAAGCAAAAGGAAAGTATTCAAAGTTTCGAAGAAGCCCAACAAATCATCGAGAACTTAAGAGCTTAGCTATAAGAATCTAGAAAGGTTGAAGAAACTATAGAAGATCAAAAGTAGTGTTTGGAAGCCAAAATAGCAGAACATAAGGAAGAAGCAGAAAAGAGAGAGAAGATATTGACATATCATCTCAAGGAAAGAACTAATGATTTAAACCAACTTGAGGAAGAGTTGGTCAAGAATAGAGAATACTTGAAGAATAAATAATCATCTTGAAAATTTAACTTGAGGAAGCAAAGACAACAGAAGAAGTCATGAGGATTCAAATGATGAAGAAAGAAGAAGAGGTTGAGAATATTTAAGAATAAGTTGTCACACTAAGAGTAAAAGTTGTCAAGCTCATCACGAATGTTGAAGAGAAAGAAACAAACACATCATCAGTTGAAGAGAATATCTCTAGGTTTCTAGAAATGAAGAATGAAAAGAAGCCAAAGACTTATGCATAAGTCATAAGAGGTTTGATGAAGAAGTAATAATGCAAGCCCTTGAAGAAGAACACTCCATAAGTTCAAAATACTCAAGAAGAAGACTACAGAAGAAGATCCTCCACAATCAAGCCACAAAGAATCCTCAATGATGATCATGATAATCCAAGGTAGGAATTCATAAGGACTACACCACAAAGAACATTAGCCACTCCAAGGTATGTAAATTTATTTTCTAGTAATTGTTTTTATTGTACTAACTTTGGACATAAGGTTTCATATTGCAGGGATTATGTAAGAAATGTTTAAGAAATAAATGCTTATGTGGCCCAATATAACATTGAGTGCTACAAATTCCACAACTATGGTCATATAGCTCGAAATTTTAGAAGCATGGCAATGCCATCCATGAAGAAAGAAATAGATATGAGATACACTAAGATTTGGAAAAGAAAAGAACAAGAAAAAGAGAAAGTGAAAGAAGAATCGATGAATAAATACCAGGTCCTAGAGATTGTAGGATTTGCAGTAGTACGTTAAAAAAAAAGTACATATGAATAAAGAACAGGTTCAAGAGATTATACTTTTAGGAATTGTAGTGCAAGATAAATCCACAAACAGAAAGAAATAAGTTAGAGTTCAGAGATATGTTGAGTCTACCAACAAAGATGATGATGACTCTGCATCCATGTGGATTATTTTATGAGCCATCCAACTTAGAGACTCCCAGTAAATATGTATGTTGAATAGGGGGAGTCTATACAACAACTCTACAAATTAGAGATTTATCTTTTGAGCAGTTTGAAGTATGATGTTGCATATGCTTGATAGAGACATCTTCAGATTGGTTCGATAGTAGAAGTACAGAATGATAGATTGGTTTATTGAGAAAGTATTGTTCTGACACAAGTGTTAGTTGGGCATAGTTACATAGGAAGAAGTATATGGTTGTATTCAGGCATATATATTGTTAACATAGGTTTTTCCAGGCATGCATAGTTTGATATGATAGAGAAGATCAATGGACACATTTGATGATCATTTGTAGCCAAGAAAAATCTAGAATAGTACAGGGATAGATGGGTCAACATTGTGGATAGTTGAGTAGTAGAGTCTTGGACAGTATGGACAGATATGGATCCTTAGTATGAACATTTAGAAGGTTCGGATAGATAATATATGATAGTGGATGAGAGCATGGATTCAGAGATTGGGTTCACATATTTTTTCAGAGAGTGGTTCAAAGAATGGTTAAAAGATAAAGGAATATTATCATAATGGATGATAATGATACAAGAATATTTGAATTCTTATTCCTGAATTATTTTTATATATTTCAGCTGATTACACAAGGAAGCACCAATGGACAAAAACTCCAAAAGGAAGCAGGTACGGGAAGCCCTACAATTTTGATACACGACATCTTGCAGAAAAGTCAAAGGAAGAGAAATAGAAGTAGGAAGATAGGCAGAAAGATCATTTAGAGAAGTTGTCATACAAAGAGGTAAGAACAGAGGTATGATTCCAGGAGAAGATATGATAGATATGATCATAGAGGGATCATTGACATCCATGCCATAATAATTTCATCAAAGTGATACCATTTTTCAAAGAGGGAGAGATTAATCAAATGCGCGGAGAGAGAGTAATCAGAGGCTTAGAAACAAAAATAAAGATAAAAGGAATTTATATAGGGGGAGAAAACCCAAGGAGAGTCCAATCAGGAGGAGCAACCCACTACTACATATGACCCAATTTTCCACGGTTTTTCATTACTATTGCCACACATATCTGTCACACTTTCCATGAAGGAAAACAATTTTTTCCGTGGTACTTTTTTCGTCGTTGTATCCACGTATTCATTTTTTGTGGAAACAGTGACGAAATTAGACCGCCACATGGCACCATATTAAAAAGAAGCATATTTTTTTTCGACGGAAATATCGTTACAATATCAATGGAAAAACATGGCAATAGTATCGAAAAAGTGTGTCAAAGTAAAAACCCCACCATTGGCTTACGACACAGATTCCATACTTGTGATAGTTAAAGTGTGGAAAGTAGCGACGAAAGATCATCGCAATAGAGACACACAAGCATGGAAAAGAAAAACACCTATCAATATCTTGTGATGCAGATGACATACTTGCGACGGTTAAAGCATGGAAAGTAATGACAAAATATAGTCTCAATAGTGACGAACAAGCGTGGTAGAGAAAAAACACCTATCAATAGCTTGTGACACAGATTCCATACTTGCGACGATCTGATCGTCGCTATTGCCACGCCTTCTGTAGGTTTTTTTTTTTTAAATGATAGTTTTCCCCTGCTTTCTAAGAAATCTCCTGTCACATCCTTTTATGTGGATAAGGAAATCTCGATTATGATTTTGAAACACGGTCCGATATTAGGGCATCTTCTATCTCATTTTTCAACATTAAATAGGAAATCTCAAGAATATTAGCAATTTTTGTGTATTTAACTATCACTGGAGAATCAATGAGAGCATCATTAAGTTTTTGCATTTATGTATTCAGAAATTGATTTTAAACAACAAAAAATATCGATTTCATGAATATTTATTTCATCGAATTCCGGCCAAAAAAAACAATTTGTAGAACAGTTAAAAAATGCCCAATTTTCCATGTCAATTCTGAAGTGGTTGTAGGAGCATATCAATTCCAAATTCTCACACCGACCAACGTTCTCACCATCCATTTGAATTTTCCATGTCGATTTTGAAGTGGGTGTGGAAGCATATCAACTCCAAATTCTCACCCCTACAAATGCTCTCGCCATCCATTCGAAGAATCATGGCAAATTTGGTCATGTAGCTTGAATATAGCTAGTTTGAGAAAGCTTGATGAAGTAGCACGATAATTCTATCTGGTGACAGACAATGACATGTGAACAGTTGATTTTTTAAGTTTAAGAACAATTAGAATTCTCTCAAGTCATGTTCCTTGCAAATATGGATGGATAAAATGTGTCATTGTAAGGTCATCAATGCTTTTCTTTCCTAAAACACATGTTACAACGTACTATAAACAATGCAAAGTGAAGGAACCTTGAAGTGAGATAGACTTAGGGAAGCATGACATTGAGAAGCCAATAAACCTAGGAAAGTGTGAGAAGGCATATAACACTTATGACTTAATTCAAAGGCATATGACACTTACGATTTAATTCTCCGATGTTTTAGAGACATAATATATTTTTGGACATGAATAATGTTATGTCCAGTTTATTCTTTTATGCATTTAAGCATAAATCCATTACAAAAACATCAAATTAAAACATAGTCAAAGAGTTATTTGTTCCTTCATTAAATCAAATGCTACAAATTAGAAACAATTCCATTATAGGAAACAGTAGAATGCAAAGGGTTACTACTTGTTCTTATGTTAACTGGAAGGTCTCTACATGATCAACCCCATGCAACATGGATGAATGTTCAATACATTCTTTCTCAAGGGAAAAAAATACATAATTATCAATAAATAACACTTCTAAAATGCATGGTAAAAAGCATAGTTATATTTGAAGTCTATGAATGCTTTTTGGACATGGGAATATTTTTAGAGGCTAACATATATGTTGATCCATTCTTAGACTTGGAGTTTTATGTTCATAAGTTGAAAAGGAAAATTGCTTACATAATCTCAACAAAACTTGCAAGTCAAATCTTGTGAATCTAGTAAGAAATCAAAATAGTGGATGAGCTAAAAATAGTGTGTCTTTTATTGAGCATGGTGTACTATGACAATGGGATATCTATTGGATAGAAATATATTATAGTTGATAGCCAAAGAAGCAAAAAATGCCTTAGAAAACCAAATTTATTTTTAATGTGCAATGGCCTCTCGATTGAACTGGGGTTGTTGTGGAACACCCCTCTTCCCTCCTGATAGTGGAATGAATTTGGGGTTATCAACTTGAAGATTATAAACTTAAGCAGTGCACCACTCCAGGTCAATATGTGCTTATTCTAAAAGAAATCTTGTGAAGGGAACAAGTTAACTCCTCCACTCTATATCAAGGTGCATAAAATGAAGGGAGGAAGATTGAATTATAAGAAAGCTTGAACAAGTTAACTCCTCCACTCTATATTGTTATTGCCACACATATTCCTCGAAGAGGTTAATTCGTTGAGTTGGATATGACTTTTCTAGGCCTCCAAAGGCCTAGTGTCTTCAATCACCACCAGACCCTAGCCCTAGGGTGACGTTAAGCCCTAAAAGGTGATGTTTTGGCCTCCAAAGGAAATTTGTTTGGATTGTAGGGGATAGGTGAGATCCTCCAAGGTGTCTCTTAGGCCTCCAAAGGAATTTCATCATCATTCAGTGTGTGGGCCCTGGTATCCAACCTATGGGATTCAAGCCCCAAGGAAGCCCAAGCTAGGCTTGTTATTCCAAATATGTCCACCAAACAAGGTCCTACAAAGACAATGAATACACCCTCCAAGGATCTCAATTCAAATGCATCATGATGAGTAAACCAAATCAATAAAAGAGCCTTCATTTCTTCTCCATTTTTCTTGTGTACTAGGTACCCATAGAAGGATTTGATTCTTGTTGAAACTAAAATTCCCTACAATGTGGAACATTTACATGTTCCCCTTTACACAACGACATCTTATTCCCTTCAACCACTTGTAAGGACTCTTGAAAATTTGGGGAATGAGAGAATGGGGAGTTGCAATGCTTAATTTCCTCATTTATCTTGATGGACCCAAAAGTATATGGAATAAATATAATGTCATGAGTCAAGTATATAGGTGGATTTTTTACTACGTCGCATAGAGAACCAATTCCTCCTAACTTAGTGGACCTAAAAATAATATAAAATCTAATGAAGAACTAAGTGCTAGGTATGTGGGATGATTAAGGAATCTAGGGGAAACATAAAGAGAGAAATCCTCTAATATATATGAACCTAAGAAATATACGAAATACAATTTATCTTAAGGTGTTGGGCTTGTGGGAAGATTTTTGAAGTTAGGATATTACAAAGGGTGAAATCCATTATGGTTTTGTAGGGATAAAAATATTTATCTGATATGATTTGCACTAAGGATTTAGCATATGGAAAGAGATTGTTGGATGATCCTTTTAGGATCCAAGTTGTGACCCTTTTGAGCTTCAACAAATTGTTGTTGGTTTGTCTAGCCAACAAGTCAATAAGAAACTCATGACATGAAAGGGAGAAATAGGATATGAATTTTAATAAGTTATTTTTCCCTTCAATGGTAGGTTTGTAGCTAGCATGCTAGGCTTCACGAATGACAATAGGCCTTAGTAATATAAAAGGGACTTAGACAAGTATCTAGATTGTACATGACCAAATGACATCCAACCAATAGGCACAAATCTTAGACAATTAGCTAGCTCATACACTTTCTAGGCTTATTGATGATGATAGGTTAGGTCATCCATATTCAATATCATCCTTGTGGATGCTATATGGGTTTGACAGGAGCATGAATACTTTAAGAGTGCATACCCATACTGTCATTTCACTCTCAACAAAAAGATTATGTGATGATGCATTTATCGTCCAACAAATATCCATTTAATTTAGAATTAAGGAACAATAGAGAGCTTAAACTTTTAATGAACATAAACCTCAACAAAATCAAGGTTTAATGGACCTGTAATGACCCCAATTGTTACGACTCCAAGCGAAGTGAAAAGTGCATTTTTTTTTTTGTTTTTAGGTAGGAAGGAAATGACGACAACAATTAAACCACACCATCTGATGATGAACACCACACATGCAGATTAGGAAACAAACAACAACGAATCTACACACTAGAACATCGAGCAACTAGGTGAAACATGCGTAAATTAAAAAGAAAGAAATGACTACCCGCCTGACACAAAACGACAATGCCTACAAGCTAAGGACAACGTCCACAATCCCGACACAACAGCCTCGACGAACAGTAACTAGAACCTCTATGGCGCGCAAAACCAAACGCATGAAGGCATTACAACCTGAGCACCAACAACAACTACAATGAACAACGCCCACAATGGGAAGGACAAACTCCATCCAAGGTATCATTCACCTCTATCCATTAGGGCGCGCAATGATCCCCTCATCCAGAATCATGTCGTTGCCAGGTGATAGGTGCGACAGTAACCATGGAACAAACAACATATCTAGACCTTTAACCCAAGCTAAAATCAACACGCTAGGAGACTGAATTAACCGCCAACCACAAGACGACTAACCCCAACACCCAAATGACAGGCCAACAGACGCAAGGTGACAAACATCTATTAATTAAATTGTGCAACTAGTCGAAGGGTTCTTTCTTTCTTCAGAGACACTTTTTATCAACGAATTCTCCCACACTGTGAAACAAAGATAATTGAGTAATAATTATAAACTTCATGTGCAGAAATTTTCTATTTTAAATCTCTATGTAGTGAAAGCAATAATCATTCATTTTCTCAACCATATATATATAAATATAGAGAAAAGGTTTCAATAAAGAGAACAGAGTTAGACAACTAGTGATAGGTCAATGGAAAACTTGTATCTCACAAAAAATTTAGAAAATAATTGAAGAACTCAAGGTCATATCTCACAATATGTTCATCAACGTTTGTGCACACTTATCAACATCTCTCCAATGAAATTTTAGTTTTATAAATAAACTTAAACTTTTAAATATGAAAAGAAAATAATGCAAAAGAGTTATCACATTATTCTTTTTAAAAGATGATTAAAAAGGGGGATACTTTGGCATATAAGACAACTACACACAATTAAAAGTTTATATAAAAAGGGTATAATTACAGGACTGATCTAATTAAAACTTTGATATACTTACAGAACTTACAGAGATGATACAATTTCTGAAATAAAACGTTGATATAATTAAACGTGATAGAATTCAAACATGGATAGATTTAAAACGTTGACATGATTAAACTTTGGCATAACTACAGAATAATATAATTACAGAATTGATATCAAAGTTAATAGTAATTAAAACTGTTGATATACAAAAACGTTGCACACGAATACCCAACGGTTATTCACCTACAAAAATGTTGTTAAATGCATGCAACATTGTCCTTCCATAATGTTGTCAGTAACAATGTAATTAAAGTTGTCTGCTATTAAATGTTATTGTATCCTTGAAGTCACTGCCAACCATCCATATTGTTATTTATTGATAGCATTAATGAATCCAAGAAAGATCGTTGTCAACAATGTGTAAGGCAGTCTAACAAAAAATTGGTGTATCTATTAATAGATCTATTTCCCAGTCTTTTGATAAAACTATGGATAACTATGTGGAAAAATATTGAGTAACACGAATTATTTATTGTATAGCAATATGGGTGAAAGGCCTGGTAAAAGATAATTAAAACGCTACAATATTTAAACTCTAGGTAACATGATAATTGCTATTCATGTAATCGATAATCACATAACCTAAAATCGTTATTCACATAACAGATAATTGTTATTCCTATAATTGTTATTCCTATAATCGTTATTTACATACACTAAATGTTGTTGTCTTATTATTACACAGAATACATCTAAGAAAATGTTGTCAATCGTTGTCATATAAAATATCTCATTGTGTTCTAACATATATATAATTCATTACTAATAAATCAATAAAACCATACTAACATGCTATGTAAAACGATAAGGTGAATTTGAAACTCTCGACATTGGAACTCTGCCCAGCAATCGTTGTGTAAAATTTCATTTTAAAGGGGATTTAAACTCTAAGAAGGATGGCTCACTGCCCAGCAATTTTGCTACCTAGATTTGTTGTGGTTGGAGAAATTAGACGGAGCGTAAAAATTCAATGTCAGACAGATGTAGGTTCATTGTGAAAGGAACGAGAATTATCATCATGTTGTAAATTATTACCCAAAAACGTTGGGAAACATCCAAAGGAAACACTGGGATATCAAAACTTAAAAACGTAGACGTATACATAATTTAAAACACTGAGATTTTTCCAATCGAGGAGCTAGGAACTGTGATTAAAGTCTCTAAATCTAAAAAGTGAATGCAAATTCGCTGCCACCCAATATATAATCGATGCTATGGTGTAAGGGATACCGTTGGTAATAATTTATTAAATAAATACTGTCATGATACATATCATAAAACGATGTCCCAAAATCTTTCTGTCAAACATTAAAAACTGTCCAAGCGCAGTCAATAGGAAAAAGGGTAATCGTTGACTTAACCAAGGGTAATTCGAATACAAGTAAAATGGTAAAACACAGAGTTGATATAAAAACGCAGAGAGTATTAAGTTGTTCATGGAGAGGAATGATAAACAATACGCAAAATTACTCAATCACAAGAAGTCTCAATGACAATCATTCAACCAAGAATCAATCAACGCAGAGATCAGTAAGAGTAGACAACTGGGAAAACTTTTATCCTTCGCTCATCATCCATGCACAGAAAAGAAGGGCACTAGAATCTATAGGTCTATAAACACCAAAGTGATGACCATGGATTCGGCTCCTGGCTGACTGCTTAGGCATGGACTGATGACCTAGGGATAAGGTCAGAAGATAAAGCACAATCTAATCATAATAATCAATAAAACCCACACATATAAGTTACTAAAATCAAAACTTGGGTTCTCCAAAGGAAATCCATCAGAAAATAGCAAGCAAGGGGATTATAATATCGTAGGAAAGCAGGGGCAAGACAGCACATGGAAATGAAATCTTAAACGAGCACAAATAACTAACATGAGTAAATTTAAATTGATTGCAAGTAACAATTAAACCAGTGTAGCTTAGACAAACGTGATTGCTCAGTATTTTATGTCCCACACACACTCTATCCATATTCCGTTTGCCGACCGATTGACCTCACCGGTTCCTCCCAGCCAATGCTAGGGGTACTCTTCTTCCCCCTGATCCCCTCGAGTCGCAAAGGAGCCACACACACTATATCAGAGAACAGCTAGCACCCAGATCTCCTCGTAATGTCGAGCTACCACTAGTTACCCAAGCTGGGTATCCCAAATCCCACAATATAAGTCAATCAAGACACAAATTTTTCAACGTAACATTACGCATAAAGATCAGATCCATACTCCTCCTCCATCCTTTTTATAGAGTTTTTAAATGATTTCTTTCCTAAATTCTCATTTAATTTATTCTTCAATATTTTAATCAGCATAAAACCTCCCCCATACACATGTCACCCATCCCCATAGTTGCACTAGAAATTAAATTCATTATTTATTTAATTATTCCTATTTCCCTCACCCACCAAAAAACATTCCTAAAAACACTCCTTGGTGTCCCAATATTCCCTTACACATTTTAAATGACTTATGCCTTTACTAAATTCCTAGCTAAGTTCATAATTAGAAATTTCTTAAAGGAAAGATTCCTTACTATGTCAGACATTCATCTTTTTCCTTGTGTTTCCCCCTTTTTTTTATGTTTCCCCTTTTTCCCTTAGTTTCCAATTTTTTTCAAGTTTCCCTCTTTTCCCTTTATAACTAAAACTCAAATTAGCAAGTGTAGAAAAAACACCTTTTACCCCTTTTTCTTTTTAATTAATAATTTTTCATTAGCATAAGTAGAAAAAAACAATCATTTCCCTTTTAAAATTGTAATCCCCTATTGTAATTTGATTTTAATAATTTAATTGAATTTCTTACCCCCTTCTTGTTACAGGTTTAATTATAATTATTAATTTTTCACCACATGTGTTACTTAGACCTAGATTTTAATTTCACTAGGTTGGGCAACATTTTTATTAGGGAAATGTTTTTAAAATCTTACTTATCATGCCATTCATTTTAATGTCGATTAGGTTTATTCACTTACTCGTTGAAATCATGGCATTCCCTTTAGGATGCACTAGGTGCTCCAGGGGCTGCACTCGCCTTCTTTTGTTTTCCTTGCGAGACGTGCCCTTCAGTACGCACTACGTGCTCTAAGGGTGCCACTCACCTTCTTGACTGACTTGGTAGACATCAAAAACCCCTGGAGTCAATACTCTTTTAGGTGATGTTATGGGAGACTGAGGGCCTCTAAAGAATAAGGACCTTGCCTCATTGCGCACCCCTTAGAATCATCGTGAGCGACTTCCATAGTCTTCCCTCACATCATCATGGGTCTTATCGAACTAGGTAATCGTTAACCTACAATTTGAGCCATAGTGGAAGTGCTAGTAGGCTACGGCAGGGCTATTTTCCACACCTCTATCTCAAAGTCTTTGGTTGTCATACGTGACCCCTCTACTCCACATGTGAGTCTGGTCGGCAAGTTATTGTCAGCCTGCATCATCAAAAATCATGTCAGCAATAATAATCAATCATCATAACATCCAATCAAATGTACATATGTCATATCAACAACAATCAAACCCTAATAGTCCACTCCTTGACTCAATCCAGAGTCCAAGGGGTTTCATCGATGTCTCTACATCCTTGAGGTCCAAGGTCCTGCACACTCAGGAGAACCCAGTCAATAGCACCTGTCTATGTAAATACACAAAATAACATATAATCATATCCATAATGCATGATAATCATAATCAAACGGCTAATAGTATAATAATTTGGATCACTTGCAAGAAAGTATCCTCAAAGAATAAGTTCGCTCAGTGTGCGCAAGAGCGGGATGTTACATACACCCCCTCTTGGTCTAAACTTCATTCTGAAGTTTCACATTATATAAGTGCCGAAATAATGTGTATCACAGTATCACAAGTCTATCTATCAAACAAAAATGGAAATTGTTGGTGCATATCATATGCATCCTCCCAGGTCGTCGAGTGCAGACTATAGTTGTCCCACTGGACCTTGACCTGATCTACTGTTTGACATCGTAGCTATTGAACATGATGATCTAGGATGAGGATTGGCTCAATCATGAGAACACCCTTATCCGATACTTTCAAGGAACTCATGTTAATAACATGTGTAGGATCACTAATATAATGTCTCAAAACAAATACGTGAAAACAATTGTGCATATGCCTCAAAGAATCAGGCAAGGCTAGTCGATAGGCCACGGGCCCCTTCCTTTCCATGATCTCGAAAGGTCCCATGAAACTAAGAGATATTTTAGCACCCTTTAGAAACTTGATTGAACTATTAAGCGGTTTCACCCGAAAGAAGACTCGATCACCAACTTCATAACTATGGTTGACACAGTGTGCATCGACATAACTCTTTTGTCGATCTTGCGCTTCTTTGACCCTTTGCCTTATTGTTTGCATTTGATATTCCATTTCTTGGATCACTTCTGGTCCCACCAGAACCCTATCCTCAAGTCGATCTCAACTCAAAGGTGTATGACATGATCGCCCATAAAGAAACTCGAAAGACGCCATCTTAATGGTGTTTTGGTAACTGTTGTTATATGTGAATTCTACCAGTGGCAATAATTCTTCCCAACACTTTTGTTGGTCCATCACATACATACGCATCATGTCTTCCAAGATTTGATTTGTTCATTCAGTCTTCTCATCTGTCTCTGGGTGATACATAGTACTAAATTTAAGTTGGGTCCCAAGTCCTCTTGGAAACTAGTCCAAAACTGTCCAGTAAAAATCGATCCTTGATCGGATATAATCCTCTTAGGCACGCCATGTAGCCTCACAATCTCACTAATGAAAACTCTAGCTATGTCAGGTGCCCGATACGTCATATGCACAAGAATAAAATGAGAACTCTTCGTCAAAGTGTCGACTACCACTAAAATCAAGTCATGTCTCCTTGTTGTCAGTGGAAATCCATCAAAATGAGCTCCCATTTCAATTCCAAAATAGTGTGTGGTTGTAGTAATCCTACTGGATGTCTATGTTTATCCTTCACCTACTAAAATTCTAGATATCTTTCCACGTAGTTGACTATGTCTTCCTTCATTCCTTTCCAAAAGAATAATGGTTTAAGGTCTGCCCTCATCTTCGTGACTCTAGGATGAACCATGTACACTTATTTTTTAGCATCATTTAGGATCAATATCCTCAACTCGTCGTTCATTGGTATGTAAATTCAATTTTTAAATCTCAATAATCCATCATCGTCTAACGTAAATCCTTCAAATCTTGGTACCATCATGGTGTTTTGTCTGATAAAATCCTTGACCTCTTTGTACCAGTCATTGTCGCACTATAAAGATAGAATATTTTCATGTAGATTCGTCTGAAGAGGCAACACCAAAAAGATGTGTGGTCTCTGACTCAATGCATCTTCCACTCAGTTCACTATTCCTTTTATGTAAGTGATCTCGAAATTGTACTCGCTAAGAAATTCCGACCAACTTCGTTGTCGCGCGTTCAGGTCACTTTGCGTAAAGATGTGTTGTAGTCCACAGTGGTCTATTTTTAGTTCAAATTTATGTCCAATAAGGTAGTGTCTCCAAACCTTCAAGGCATACACAATGGATAACAACTCCAAATCGTGTGTCGCATATTTCTCCACATTCCTTCTCAACTTCCTCAAGATGTAAGAGATCACTTGACTGTCTTGCATCAAGACTCCACCTAAGCCTTCCTTGGATGTGTCAGTGCATCCCAAGAAGTCTACACCCATGTTAGGGACCTTTAGTATCTTTGTTGTTGTCAACAGCTCTTTGAGCCTCCAAAAGGATTCCATGCATTTCTCGGTCCAAATAAACTTCTTCTTCTTCTTCTTCAATTTCTTGATCGAATTTGCTATCTTCAAAAATCCCTCGACAAACCGTCGATAGTATCCTACTAAACCCATGAATCTATGCACTTTAGGGACATTCATCGATGCAGTCCATTCCATAATAGCCTTGACCTTTTCTAGATCCACATCGATACCTTCGTCGGAGATGGCATGCCCTAAGTAGTGAATCTTTGATTGATAAAATGAGCATTTAGACAATTTCCCATACAATTTGTTGTCTAGAAGACATTGTAGTACCAAGCGCAAGTGCTCATCATGATCCTCCATCGTCCAAGATTAAATCAAAATATAGTCAATGAATACATGGAAAAACTTTTCCAAGTACTCATGGAACACCTCGTTGATCAAACTTATAAATACCCCTGGGGCATTCGTCAATCCAAACGGTAAAACAGTAAACTTGTAATGTCCAAACATTGTCTAAAAGGCAGTCTTAGGGATGTCATCCTCCTTGATTTGTAACTATTGATACCCTGATCTCAAGTCGATCTTTGAAAACATCATCGCACCCTTCATATGATCAAACAAATCATCAATCCTTGGCAACGGATACTGATTCTTGATCATTGCCTTGTTCAATTGATGGTAGTTAATGCAGAGTCTCCATGACCCATCCTTCTTTCGCATGAAAATAATAGGCGCACCCCATGGTGACACACTTGGATTTATAAGTCTCAGGTCCAGCAACTCCTTCAGTTGCATTCTCAACTCCTGTAACTCTAGGGTCGACATCTAATAAGGCATTCTTGGTATCATTTCAGTCTCTGGTTTTAGGTCTATGGTAAATTCCAATTCCCTCCCCGGTGGAATCCTAGGTAACTCCTCCAGGAAGACGTCCACAAACTCTCTCACCACTAGAACGTTTTCTAGACCTTTCGCTACTCCCTTTTTGTTTAAAACAAGGATCACATAAAGTTTATACCCCTTGCGCATGCTCTTCCATAGATACAAGGAAGAGACGAACCTCGGGAAAAATCCTTGGTTTCGACCTACAATCATGCATCTTTTTTCCTCATCATCAACCAAGATCAATCGTTTCATATTACAGTTGAGTATCACCTCATGTGATTCCAACTAGTCCATATCGATCACGAAGTCATAATATCCTAAGATCATGACATATAGGTTGGCCCTAGTGACAAACTCTCCCAGGTTAAGAGTACAGCCCATAACCTTCCCTCCAACCTTTTGGTTGGCTCCCAAATCCTTCTCTACAAATCTAAACTCATCATGTTCAACCACCTTTACCTTAATTATTTTTAGCACTGCACCTGAAATGAAACTACCGGGATCTACAAAAATACTAAGGGTTTGGTTAGCGACAGTATCTGACGTCTCGAGCACAGTCGATTGGTGCTCTGCCTAGAAGTTATTCATCATTGCATGAATCTGATGGGCCTTGCCCAAATCTCTCATAGTAGTGGGTCTGGTTGATCCAGATGCTCTAGTCCTCTCCACTGGGAAGTCACGTTGGTAGTGTGGCTCCCCACATGTCCAACACCCCTTCTTCGGTCCAGTACTCTTGGTACCTGAAGTAGAATTTAACGGCCCATCAGCCTGGAATCTTGGTATGTTCTGTTGAACAAGCCTAATATGATGTTGTTGCGGTCGACGATTTTTTTGATGATATGGTCCTTGGTAAGGAGTCTATTGTTGATGCACTGGTCATCGAGGTGTAGTGAAAGTGGATCCTCTCTGGAAGCCACAATATCTTTGTGAGTGCCTAGCTAGCGTCTGATGATGTTTCACACCAGATGACACCTTCCCTACTGATCTCGCTGGGGTCCAGCTCTAAACCTTGTTGATGAGATCCTCCTCTACTATGAGGGCCTTTTGGACGACATCATACAAGGTCTGAGGCATCATAATCCTAAACTTTTCATGTATGCTAACATTAAGGCCAAACAAGAACCTGTTGACCTTAAGTTTCTCAGTATTCAGGTGTGGAGCATATCAAAGCAACTCCATAAAATGGGCCTTGTACTCGGGCACTGTACGTCCACCCTATCGCAAGGCTTTGAAATAGTTGAGCTGACACTCAATGAATTCCTCTAATAGGTTCCTCTCTCAGAACCGTTCCTTGAACAGTTCCCATGACATGTCTTCGACAACCATGTTCAATTGTGGCAAGAGTGTCATCCACCATAGAAGAGTTATCTCCTTCAGTTGAAAGACTACCATCTGGACCTTCATGTTGGAGGTATAGTCACAAAGTGAAAATAACATCGCCATATTCTCTAGCCATGCCTCAGTGGCTGCGTCATCCGAGGCACCAAAGAACTCAGGAAATTTGACCTTCTCGAGTTCACAGTGAATTCTACCAGTACCGACCAAAGTGCGCAGAGGACCCTCAGGGGGTGTCAGCTCCCTTGCCTCATCTCTGTCCAAACAGTTGATCATTTCCACATACATCCATTGAAAATACCTCATTATCCCAACCACATCACCCACCGTTATTCGTTCCTACCCGACAACTTGTTCATCTCCCTAAGAGTTAGACCCCTTAAGCATGGATGTTACTAGAGGCATCACACCTCCTTCCCTAGCACCACACCATCTACCTCTACGGTGTCCTCTAACCATTATTACCTGCATGAATACAAATCAAATTAATTAGAAACCTTATAATCAGATATCAAATCAACAACATCCCTAGTGATCCCAAAGTCATGGGTCGAAACCCACTTTGATACCATATGTAATGACCCCAATTATTATGACTCCAAGCGAAGCGAAAAGTGCTTTTTTTTTTTTTTAGGCAGGAAGGAAATGAAAACAACATTTAAACCACACCATCTGATGAAAAACACCACACATGCAGATCAGGCAACAGAAAACAATGACTCTACACACTATCACATCGAGCAACTAGGCGAAACATGCGTAAATTAAAAAGAAAGAAATGATTACCCACCCAACACAACATGAAAATGCATACAAGTTAAGGACAATATCCACAATCCTGACACAACAGTATCGATGACCAGTAACTAGAACCTCTATGTCTCACAAAACCAAATTCATAAAGGCATTACAACCCAAGCACCAACAACAACTACAACGAACAACGCCCACAATGGGAAGCACAAACTCCTCCCAAGTTATCATTCGCCTCTATCCATTAGGGTGTGCAATGATCCCCTCATCTAGAATCATTTCATCAACAAGTGATAGGTGTGACAGTAACCATGTCACAACCAACATATCTAGACCCTTAACCCAAGCTAAAATCAACGCGCTAGGAGACCGAATTAACTTCCAACCACAATATGACTAACCCCATCACCCAAATGACAGGCCAACAAATGCAAGGTGAAAAACATCCATTAATTAAATTGCACAACTAGATGAGGGGTTCTTGTTTTCTTAAGTGACACTTTTGATCAACGAAGTCTCCTGCACTGTGAAACAAAGATAATTGAGTAATAATTATAAACTTTGTGTGCCTAGATTTTCTATTTTAAATCTTTATGTAGTGAAAGAAATAATCGGGTGTTTGCTTAACCATATATATATAAATATAGATAAAATGTTTAAATAAAGAGAACATAGTTAGACAACTAGTGTTAGGTCAATGGAAAACTTGTATCTCACAAAAACTTTAGAAATAATTGAAGAACTCAAGGTCATATCTCACAATATGTTCATCAATTTTTGTGCACACTTATCAACATCTCTCCAATGAAATTTTAGTTTTACTAAATTCCTAGTTGAGTTCATAATTAGAAAGTTCTTAAAGGCAAGATACCTTACTATGTCAGACATTCATCATTTTCCTTACGTTTCCCCTTTTTTTATGTTTCCCCTTTTCCCCTTAGTTTCCTATTTTTTTAAGCTTCCTTGTTTTCCCTTTATAACTAAAACTCAAATTAGCAAGTGTAGAAAAATCACCTTTTACCCCTTTTTCTTTTTAATTAATAAATTTTCATTAGCATAAGTAGAAAAAAACAATCATTTCCCTTTTAAAATTTCAATACCCCACTGTAATTTGATTTTAATAATTTAATTGAATTTCTTACCCCCTTCTTGTTATAGGTTTAATTATGATTATTAATTTTTCACCACATGTGTTACTTAGACCTAGATTTTAATTTCACTAGGTTGGGCTACATTTTTATTAGGGAAATTGTTTTTAAATCTTACTTATCACATCATTCATTTTAAGGCCGACTAGGTTTATTCACTTACCCGTTGAAATCGTGGCGTGCCCTTCATGACGCACTAGGTTCTCCAAGGGTGTCACTTGCCTTCTTTTTTTTTCCTTGCGCGACGTGCCCTTCAATATGCACTACATGCTCCAAGGGTGCCACTCACCTCTTATGTTTCCTTACGTGACATGCCCTTCAGGACACACTACGTGCTCCAAGGGTGTCACTCACCTTCTTGACTGACTTGGTAGACATAAAAAACCCCAGGAGTCAATAATCCTCTAGGTGATCTTGTAGGAGACTAAGGGTCTCTAAGGAATAAGGCCCCTGCCTTATTACGTGCCCCTTAGAATCATAGTGAGCAACTGTCGCAGTCTTCCCTCACAGCATTGTGGGTATTCTCGAACTAGGTAATCATTAGCCTACAGTTCGAGCCATGGAAGGAGTGATAGTAGGCTGCGGCAGGGTTGTTGTCCACACCTCTCCCTCAAAGTATTTGGTTGTCATTCATGACAACTCTACTCCACATGTGAGTCTAATCGGAAATCTATCATCAACCTGCATCATCAACAATCATGTCAGCAATAATAATCAATCGTCATAACATCGAATTGGTGTACATATGTCATATCAACAACAATCAAACCCCAATAGTCCACTCCCTGAATCGATCCAGAGTCCAAGGGGTTTCATTGATGCCTCTGCATACTTGAGGTCCAAGGTCCTACACACTCAAGAGAACCCATTCAATAACACTTCTCTATGTAAATACACAAAATAACATATTATCATATCCATAATGCCTCATAATCATAATCAAATGACCAATAGTATAATAATCTAGATCACTTGCAAGCAAGTGTCCTCAAATAATAAGTTCTCTCAATGCGTGCAAGAGTGGGATTTTACAAGGCCCCATCATTCTCATTCAATGTTATAGAAGAAAAACCTTTGGATATACAACTTATGAAATAAATAGTGCCTAAAAAACAAAGGTGCATATCTAGATGCTAATAGGGCCTTTACTTTCATGGCTTAAATTATGTAACCCAACATTTAAATTAGAATATAGATCCCAACTATTGTGGTCAAATAAGTCAAGTTAGCTTGTTATATTGAATCTAATAATGTATATAAGAATAAGTCTCTCATAGGATCCATCACCTGAAGTAATGATAGACATGTTCTAAATAACACAAAAATGCATAATCACACCATAATCATGATAAAGGCAGTGGAAGAGATACGAGCTAAGGGATTTTTCTTTGGGTGTAATAAAAATGGTATGGGTGGAAACAATGTTCCAAATAAATACTATTCACCTCAAGAATAATGACAAGGATGACGAGGAACCTCAATAGGATATGTGAGAATAGTTTGAGTGCTCATTAAATAATGAAGCAAAATTTTACACCATATTGATGAATTCCTTGGAAGATATCGACATGCCTAAAACCAAAATGTCATATTCCTTATCGACTTAAGTAGTACCCACACCTTCATTAACAAAAATATGGTATACAAACTGAATTATGTTATACACCCATTTATAAACTTTCAAGTGGTGATTGTAAATGGAGGAAAATGCCACAACATTAAACTAAGTAGATTACAAATTATCAATTTCCATTTACACCATTGTTATTGAAAGGGTGGTTTTGGGGGTTCAATGGTTTAAATCATTGGGTACAATGTCCATGAACTATGGGGAATTAATGGCCTAAAGGTTCTACCCATTCAATTTATTATCTCACATAAAATGGAGAAGCTCCTCAAAACATGTTAATGGAATTATTGTTGATATTCATTGAATAGAAGCCCAACTTAAAGTAGGAAACGTTCCTTTAGAGATAAGCATAAATTAAATAAGAATGACATGTTGTTTCAGTAAATTCCCATAAGGTTTCCTTTTTCATGAGATCTATGAACATGACATTAAACTTACACCATGTAGTATCTCTTCCAACATAAGGCCCTATAGATACCCTTATGATCAAACGAGAGAGATTGAAAGTATGGCACAAGACATGTTGGATGAAAGGATCATTCAACTAGGATAGGGTGCACTCCCCACTC
>JZKD02S0131301.1:124359-146091 GCA_000966675.3 Picea glauca
GGGTGTGTGTGTGTGTGTGTGGTTAATATTTTGTACCAAAAATGATGTAGGAGCATCTCAAGCGAGCCAACGCGGAGGCAAAAGACAGTTGGACAAGTTCCCAGCGCAAATTTTGAAATTATCTTGAAGTTAATGTGCCAATCTTAAATGAGATAATTAAGAAGGAGTGCACTTGTAAAATGTAAACAGACCTTGAGCAATCTGCTATCATCCTTAGTAGGTAGAAGGGATTTATAATAGTTAATGCAAGTAGATAGAAATTAATGGGTAGATTAGATAGTTTAGAAGGAAGGAGGGAAATGGGATATAGACACCCTCACTTATATTATTGTAACATTATCAAGAGCATAGAGAAGAAGCAAAGAGTTGTGTAGCCGAATTCCATGTACACAAGTTCTGAATTAATACAAGAGGACTTTGATTCAGACTCATGGTGTTCAAATATTCTCTGTGTATGCATTTTTGAATGTTATGCTCATGAATGTTTTACTCATTCTGTCATGCAATTGATTTTATGCTATGTATGAATGATTTCTTGTTGAATGTATGAAATCTGTGAGAGAGAGAGTAAAGAAAATGAGTTTCAATTATTTCTCTATCTGAGTAAGAGTTCCTGCAAGGAGTGTAGTTAAATTGTTTGCAAGGAGTGTGTTGACAAAGGGTTCAGAGGTTCGTCTCTGAAATCTCAGACTAGATAGCTTTTGTTCTCATTTCCTCAGAGGTGCAGTTAGGCACAGGAGTCGTGCAAGGAGTGCACAGGCCAAGTAAAGACTCATATTTGTGAACCTGAGCTAAGTATTGAGAGACTGTTGTTGCAGGGAGTGTGCAGAGTCGACGGATTCCAATTCCTTGGAGTAATTAAGGAATTTGTTGCAAGGAGTGCGAGCAAGAGTTTTTTGAAAGACTCGAAGTCGTGGGAAATATCAGAAGGATTTGAACCTTCGAAGGGGTCGAAGGAAGGGAAGAAGACCAAGCACCTTGAAAATTTGAAGGAAGGCGTAGCAACATCAAATCACCAGAGGACAAGTTCCGCGAATGGATATACTTTGTTTAATTCATGCAGAAGTTCTCAAGGGAAGAGACGGACGGTTGGAATTCTCCGTGGAGAATCCACGAAGTCCCGTGAGACATTAGATCTCACGGATGAGCAGGGGAGTTACGGAAAGTATTCCCAAAGGTTAATCTCAAAAGGACCAGAGCCATAGATTCAAGCCACAGGAGCCGTTGGATTTACCCGTGGAATCCTATTTTTGGGTTTTGCAGATTAAAGTCCCAAAATTTGTGCAACAGGACTCACGAAATCACGAAACACGAGGTCCCAAAGGAACGAAGGGATCGTGTGGACCACAGAATCGGCAAGGTGGATAGGTAGTGTGCTATCGACACGGAAGTCAAAACTTCGTTGACCATTTTAGGGTTTTGTGGGGAGAGGACCCGAATTCTTTGCATCAGGAGCCACGAAATCGTGAAGTCTAAAGACCCGACGGAATTGAGGATTGTTGAAAATTCAAAGTGTGTGAGCACATCGGAGGTTCGGTGAATTGGGTTTTAGGAGTCGAGGGGGCGAGTGGCTTGACATCGCAAATCCTGAAATCATGATAAGATGAAACCCGAAATAGAGAAGGAAAGGTCAAGCGTTGATTGTTTTCGAGTTTTCGGAGATTGAGAGACAAGGATTCACGAAAGTGCAAAGTCCAATCTCCTGAAGTATAAGGGGGAATTCCTCGAAGTTAATTGCGGCTGCATATTTCCAAAAAGGGAAATCGAGGAGTCATTTATGAGGACTCTTCGGGCCAACGAAAGAGGAAAGATCCTTTGTACGTGACCCTCCGACCTGCGGGTTGAGGAGGGTTGCATCAGGTTTGGTATCAGAGCTTAGAAAGGTTCTTTTCTTTCTGTATCAGAGAAAAAAAGAATTCACCATGCCGCCGAGAAGAAGGGATAGGAAAACACCTGATCCACCAGAGGACAGGGAAATGTCGAGAAGAAGGGGTAGACAGATGATTGATCCAGCCATGGAAAGAGAGATGCATGATCTACGCACCAGACTTGAGAACATGGAGACAACATAGAGGCGTACAGTCAGTGTTGGGGATCTTAGTGATTCTAAAAGTGAAGTTGAGGCTGAACATGAAGGGGAAGAAGTTGTAGCCGAAGATGCAGCAAACGAACGCTTGATTAGGGATATTACAAGAATGGGTGCAAGAGTGAAAATGGACATTCCAGTTTATGAGGGAAATCTGGATGCAGAGGAGCTTCTAGACTGGATTAGAGCTCTGGACACATATTTTTACTATGAATATATCGAAGAGGACAAAAAGGTCAAACATGTTTTCACGAGATTAAAGGGACATGCAGCATTGTGGTGGGATGAACTACAAGCTGACAGACGCTGCAAAGGCAAGCAGAAGATCAAGATCTGGGACAGGATGATCGCGAAGATGAAGGTGAAATTCATCCCCAGAGAATACCATATCACTCTATTTCGAAGAATGCAAAACTTGAGACAGAATTTGATGACAGTGAAAGAATACACTGAAGAATTCTACAAGCTGAACATCAGGGCAGGTCATCGGGAAAGTGATGATGAAAAGGTTTCCAGATACATGAATGGCCTGAGACATGACATTCGGGATGAGATGAGCATGATAACCATCCAAACGGTGGAAGATGCTTATCATATGGCTCTAAGAGCTGAAGAGAAGCTGAGCCGAAAGAAGGGTCAAAGAGGCTGAGGCAGAAGTCAACCCAAAGGCAAATCAGTTGCCCAGGATAAAAATCAGAAACCCAAGGAGGGATGGAAGAAACCTCAGAATCAAACTGAGAGAGGTGGAAGCTCATAGCAAGGGAAATATGCTGAATAGAGAGGGAATCATACCGAACAGAGAGGAGATTATGCTAATAATCATATTTTTCCTCGTACTAGAGGTAGAGGAAGAGGAAGAGGTGGAGTAATAACCTGCTTCACATGTGGGAAGAATGGGCACAAGTCTTACGAGTGTCCAGAAAAAAAGAAAGAGAGTGGAGAGACTCACATCGCTGAAGCACAGAGGCGAGATGTTGAGACAAAAGATGTTGAAGGCAGAAGATCGATGATGATGCGAAAATCTCTTTTGACACTAGAGAAGGAGGTGGAGAGTTCAGTCCAAAGAAACATACTTACTTTTCCGGACTGCTTACAAGACCAAGGACAGGGTATGCAAGGTCATTGTGGATAGTGGTAGCACGGATAACCTCATTTCTATGGAAATGGTAGAGAAATTGGAGCTGGAGACGATTGATCACCCAAGCCCATACAGAGTTTCGTGGCTACAAAAAGGACATCAGGTAACTGTCACTAAATAGTTTTTAGTCGAATTTAAGATAGGAGGATATAATGATAAGATACTCTGTGATGTTATTCCCATGGATTTTTGTCATCTATTTCTAGGTAGACCATGGAAATATGACAGGAAATTGATTCATGATGGGAGAATGAACACATACACCCTAGAGAAGAATGGGAGAACTCACATGTTGCTTCCAATCAAGGATAAGGAGGTGAAACCAGAAGTAAGTAACACTGTACTTCTCATGAGTGGGAAGGAACTTCTTACAGAGGTTAAGAAGAAGGAGTAACCTCAATTTATTGTGGTCAGGAAGACTAGAATTATTTTTACCAGCACAAGAGTGGATGATTTACCTGAAGAGGTTCAGGAACTGCTGGAAGAGTTCGCTGACATAATAGTGGACGAACTACCTCGTTCGTTACCACCGATCAGAAGTGCGAGTCATCATATTGATCTCATACTAGGAGCCAATTTACCAAACAAAGCCGTGTACATATTGACGTTGTAGGAGAATGAAGAGGTCAAAAGACAAGTCCAAGATTTGTTGGACAAAGGATTGGTCAGGGAAAGCTTGAGTCCATGTGTTGTTCCGACAGCACTCAGTCCGAAGAAAGATGGAGGCTGGAGGATGTGTACTGACTCAAGGGTGATCAACAAGATAACCATTAGGTACAGATTTCCATTTCCAAGGATGGATGATCTGATGGATTGCTTGAGTGGAGAAAAGTATTTTTCAAAGATTGATTTGAAAAGTGGTTATCATCAAATCCGCATGAGATAAGGTGACGATTGGAAGACAACATTCAAGACTAACGAAGGGTTGTATGAATGGTTTGTTATGCCGTTTGGCTTAACAAACGCACCAAGTACTTTCATGAGGTTGATGAACAAAGTCCTGAGGGAGTTCATCAGAAAATTTGTCATTGTGTATCTGGATGACATACTGATTTTTAGTAAAACAGTGGTGGAACATCTGAAACATTTGGCTACAGTCATGCAGAAGTTACAACAGGAGAAGTTGTTGATAAACATGAAGAAATCCTCATTCATGAAGACAAAGATCATTTATTTGGTTTTTGTTATTTCTGCAAAGAAATTGAGGATGGATCCAAATAAGGTGGAGGTAATCAAGAATTGGCCATCACCAAAAAATATTTTTGAGGTGAGAAGTTTTCACGGATTGGCTAGTTTCTACCGAAAGTTCATTAGGAATTTCAGTGGAATTAGTGCACCGATAATGGACACAGTGAAGAAGAGACATGAGTCTTTTCACTGGACAGAAGAGGCTGAGAAGATTTTTAATTTGTTGAAGAGGAAGATCATGGAACAACCAATTTTAGCGTTGCCTGATTTCCAAAAGACATTTCAAGTAAAATGCGATGCAAGTGGATTTGCAATAGGGGAAGTCTTGAGTCAGGAAGACAGGCCGATAGCATACTTCAGCGAGAAGATGAATGAAGCAAAATTCAAATACTCCACTTATGACAAGGATTTTTATGCTATCATTCAGGCATTGAAGAAATGGAGATATTACTTGATCCCAAAGGAGTTTGTCTTAGACAGTGACAATCATGCACTGCAATTTGTGACTCAACAAGAGAAGTTAAATCAAAGACATGTTAAATGGGTTGAGTATATGCAAAATTTCACTTTTGTGATTAAACATATTTCTGGTACTGCTAACAAGGTTGTTGATGCTTTGAGTAGGAAGTGTTTGCTATTGCAGGAGTTCAAAGTCAAAACATTAGGTTTTGATGATCTCAGGGAAATGTATAGGGAAGATCCAGATTTTAAGGAGGCTTATGAAGCAACTGAGAATCCAATTCTCATAGATAGAAGCCAATGGGCAGAATACATGATCTAGGAAGGGTTACTGTTTAAAGGTAATCAGCTTTGTATTCCAAAATGCTCCATGAGGGAGAATTTTCTAAAGGAGAAACACAGTGGAGGATTGGCCGGGAACTTTGGTCACGACAAGACATTCGCAAATTTGAATGATTCATATTTTTGGCCAGGAATGCGAGAATATTTCAAGAGGTTCATGGAAAAATGCAGAATTTGCCAGCATTCGAAGGGAAAGAGGCAGAATGCAAGGTTTTATCAACCATTTCCCATACCTGAGAAGTCATGGGATGCAGTCAGCATGGATTTCATATTGGGGTTGCCAAGAACACAAAGAGGGTTTGACTCAATCTTTGTGGTGGTGGATATATTTTCCAATATGGCACACTTCATTCCATGTCAAAAAACCAGTGACGCAACTCACGTTGTGAATCTGTTTTTCAAAGAAGTCATTCGACTTCACGGCTTACCAAGGAGCATAGTTTCGGATCGAGACACTAAGTTCATAAGAAACTTTTGGAGGACCTTATGGAAGAACCTAGGAACAAATTTATCATTCAGTTCAGCTTATCATCCTCAAAAGGATGGATAGACAGAAGCAGTGAACAGAAGTCTGGGAGACTTGTTGAGAAGCCTGGTGACAGAACACCACAGCCAATGGGACAACATATTACCACAGGCGTAATTTGCTTATAACGACTCAGTTAACAGAAGGACAGGGTAGAGTCCATTTCAGATTGTTTATGGAATGAAGCCGAGAGGAATTTTTGAATTGAGAGATTCAGAATAGATTGCGACTAGGAGCGCTAGTGCAGAGGATTTCGCAGAAGCGATGAAGGAACTTCATAGCCAGGTGAAGGAACGATTGCAGAATTCGAGCCAGGAATATAAGTGCAGAGAAGTTCAACATAGGAAACAACTTCAATTCGAGGTTGGTGACTTGATTCTGGCACATTTGAGAAAGGAAAGGTTCTCGAGAGGAACATATAATAAACTGAAGATGAAGAAAATCGGACCATGTAAGGTCTTGAAGAAATTTGGGGCAAATTCTTACGAGATTGAATTACCCGATGGGATCAGAATTTCTCCAATATTCAATATCTCATATTTGTACCCATATAAAGCTGAGGAAACAGGGACAAGAAATGAATAGCCAAAGGTCCAGTGGAAAAAACAGACGCCAGTTTCAGAAAATCCACAAATGGAGTGCATACTAGACAAAAGGGTCAGCAAGAAGACCAAGCGAAAGCAATACTTTGAATATTTGGTCAAGTGGAAGGGCCATCTGATTGAAGATGCCAGCTGGGAGAACAAAGCAAAGATCCAGAGGCATGGAAAGACAGTGCGTGAGATCATGGATAAGAGCCCATGAAAATTTTCAAGTAAGGGAGTATGATGCAGGAGCATCTCAAGTGAGCCAGCGCAGAGGCAAAAGACAGTTGGACAAGCACCCAGCGCAAATTTTGAAATTATCTTGAAGTTAATGTGCCAATCTTAAATGAGATAATTAAGAAGGAGTGCACTTGTAAAATGTAAATGGACCTTGAGTGATCCGCTCTCGTCCTTAGTAGGTAGAAGGCATTTATAATAGTTAATGCAAGTAGATAGAAATTAATGGGAAGATTAGACAATTTAGAAGGAAGGAGGGAAACGGGATATAGACACCCTCACTTGTATTATTGTAACATTAGAAAGAGCATAGAGAAGAAGCAAAGAGCTGTGTAGCCGAATTCCATGTACAGAAGTTCTGAATTAATACAAGAGGACTTTGATTCATATTCATGGTGTTCAAATATTCTCTATGTATGCATTTTTGAATGTTATGCTCATGAATGTTTTACTCTTTCTGTCATGCAATTGATTTTATGCTATGTATGAATGATTTCTTATTGAATGTCTGAAATCTGTGAGAGAGAGAGAGAGTAAGGAAAATGAGTTTCAATTGTTTCTCTATCTGAGTAAGAGTTCCTGCAAGGAGTGCAGTTGAATTCTCCACAAGGAGTGTGTTGACAAAGGGTTCAGAGGTCCGTCTCTGAAAGCTCAGACTAGATAGCTTTTGTTCTCATTTCCTCAGAGGTGTAGTTAGGCACAGGAGCTGTGCAAGGAGTGCGCAGGCCGAGTAAAGACTCAGATTTGTGAACCTAAGCTAAGTATTGAGAGACTGTTGCTGCAGGGAGTGTGCAGAGTTGACGGATTCCAATTCCTTGGAATAATTAAGGAATTTTTTGCAAGGAGTGCGAGCAGGAGTTTTCTGAAAGACTCGAAGTCATGGGAAAGATCAAAAGGATTTGAACCTTCAAAGGGGTCGAAGGAAGGGAAGAATACCAAGCACCTTGAAAATTTGAAGGAAGGCGTAGCGACGTTGGACCACCGGAGGACAAGTTCCATGGATGGAGATACTTTGTTTAATTTGTGCAGAAGTACTCAAGGGAAGAGACGAGCGGTCGGAATTCTCCGTGGAGAATCCGTGAAGTCCCATGAGTCGTTAGATCTCATGGAAGAGTAGGGGAGTTACAACGAGTATTCCCAAAGGTTAAGCTCAGAAGGAGTAGAGTCGTAGATTCAAGCCACAGGAGCCGTTGGATTTACTCGTGGAATCCTATTTTGGGGTTTCACAGATTGAAGTCTCGAAAATTGTGCAACGGGACTCGCGAAATCATGAAACACGAAGTCCCAAAGGCATGAAGGGATCGTGTGGACCACATAATAGGCAGGGTGGATAGGTGGTGCACTATCAACACAGAAGTCAAAACTCTGTTGACCATTTCGAGGTTTCGTGGGGAGAAGACCCAAATTCTTTGCATCAGGAGCCACGAAATTGCGAAGTCCGAAGTCCTGACGGAATTGAGGGTTGTTGAAAATTCAAAGTGTGTGAGCACATCGGAGGTTCGATGAATCGGGTTTCGGGAGTCGAGGGGGCGAGTGGCTTGACATCGCAAATCCTGAAATCGTGATAAGACGAAACCCGAAATAGAGAAGGAAAGGTCAAGCGTTGATTGTTTTTGGGTTTTCGGAGATTGAGAGACAAGCCGCTTGACCACCGGATTCGCGAAAGTGCGAAGTTCGATCTCCCGAAGTATAAGGGGGAATTCCTTGAAGTTAATTGTGGGTGCATATTTCCCGAAAGGGAAATAGAGGAGTCATTTCCAAGGACTCTTCGGGCCAGCGAAGGAGGAAAGATCATGTGTACATGACCCTCTGACCTGTAGGTTGAGGAGGGTTGCGTCAAAAAATTTGTTATAGTTGTATTGGTCAATGTAAGAATACAAAAAAAAAAAATTCCCACATTCTATGATTCATATTTTGTTAAAACAATTGATGTTTGTCTACCAAAAATGCAATTCTATCCTTTCTAGAGGATTGTGAACTTTTACTAGTATAAAGCCTACTTTAAAAAACACGTCAAAACCCTTACCTTATCATTGTCCTTTCTCTATATACATTAGCCCATACAACTTGATAAATTTTGTCCACGAGATGCATTTCCGTCAGCAATACCTGCATGAATCATAAATTACAAATTCTTTATATGAGTAAATAATATATAAGCAAATAAACATGCATTTAGTTATGTAAAATACTCTAGAAAAAAATCAAGTGGTCTCATACCTTAATGAGCTTCTCTTTTTTTTGATAATAGGTTGTTCTCTACTAAACAAGGCCAACCATGTGAAGGTGGAAGCTCATATGGCCCCTCCCCCCCTCACATCGCTCTCAATTCCCCATACCCAACAAATGATTTTGTTTATATAGAAAACATATAGACATTCATTCATAACTAGGATAGTCATCAAAACATATGAACATATAGACATTGAAGCATAATGTTGTAATACATATAAACAATGTTTCATACTAGCAACATCGATAAACATCCAAATACAAGTCATGAATTTATACATCTATTTTTTCTGTGATTTATGTTTTTTTACATTAAAAAAATTGACGATTGGGGTATCATAATCATCATTTGACATTATATTTCTTGTGCCCTATCCTTCTGTTGTTTGTGTTTCCATGTGCTCATTACCATACTTTTGGTACGTCATTGAGAAGGGTATCAAGGCATCTGTGCAGGGGCGTGAACTACAACAACGAAAATGATCATATCGATACGTTGAAATATAATTGAAATAACTAATTCATTATTTTGATTAACATTACAATATTTTTCTTTACATGTATGTGTAGCTGCAACAGTTGGTGCATTAATTTCTTGTCCACTTGGTTCCTCTCGTAGTTCACCCTCCTGAGCTACACGCTCTTCCATTTAAAGAAGATAATATATAAGTAAAAGTCAGGAAATAAATATCTACAATCATAGTAAATATTTCTAATTCTGAAGCATACATATCAGAATGGGTACTCTTCTCCCCACTATCATTGGACATGTCCACCCTTGTATGATGTGGTGTCTGCTGAATAGCGCTAGATTCACTGTTTCGGTTGCATTATTGCTTGAAAACAAACATAAATACTTAGTTAAGGGTGATATGATAAAATATGAATAGACTTTACAAGCATGGTATTGTGGTTTCCTTATTCATTTTATTTAACTGTGTGGCTGGGGAGATTGGAGTATGCCCCAAGATTTTCCTATATTCAATCACACTTTTAAAACCATTCTTGTAACCAAGATTTAGGTCCTCCTCGATGGCAGCAGTGTTGAACATATTTAACTACAATGCATAACACCATTAAAATTAGCAATAACAAAAACAAATATTTGTTCGCTATTGTTAAATAATATTAACCACAGTTAATCATTTAATTATTACAATTTGGGCTTTTAGTTTTCCATAGCCACCCTAGCCTAGTTTATGCTGCCAATGCTTTTCCATTCTATCCTTGGTTGCTTTGGAGGTGTCAGGTAGCCTATATATGGAATTTTTGAAAAAAAATAGATATCGGAATTGTTACTTAAAACAATAAAGAAAAACATAAATGATCATATTTCACTAATAATATGACATGTGTTGTACCTTGCTTGACCATATCATGGATGTATTCCTTGTTTTTTAAACAATTTCTCCTTTGCATCCTCTATCAGGTTCTTCCAATCTTTCTTTGAAACCATTGGAGGGTGATCATGCTTGAGGTCTAATTGCAATTTCTCCCTATATTAGGCCCTGGTATATTATAAATTCTCATCAAATAACTTTCTAACCAATTTCTTGTTGAATGTATTATCGAACGAGTTTACCATATGTTCTATCTATTCATATTTCTTTTTGCTATCTTGGTCATTCTACCGTGTGTGAATGGTGGGGCCAAACAGATCCAGGTCTTTGTCATTCAAGTTTCTATAGAAAAAATTGTTTCTTGCATAAACGTGTTATCCATTAATTTATAATAATCTCAACAAATGTCCATTTCAATTTCATGATAAAAATGAATCAAGTAATTAACAAATATCTTCAATCTTCTTAATCTTGATCGAAACACATGTCATCCACCAGAAAGGTGAGATCTAGTGATATGGTGCTTTTAATTTGTTATGCTCCATGCAGAATAGCTTCCTCTCCATCTACAGTACGTTCCTCTCCAGAATCATGTGGAGTCCCAGGCTCTGGCTCATCATGATCAGACGTGTCATGCAGGTCAACATCATTGTGCTCATCAATGGATTTGAGGGGAACCTTAGGAGTGTCAAAAAGCCTCACTTGTGCTCTGATATGTTGAATTTTTTGTTGCATTGGACCATCACTGCTACCTATAGTAGTTGCAGGATCAACAAAAACCTGGGGCACGAGGTTTAAAAACTCCTACAAACAGAAAAATTTACTTTATTAGATCATATAGAAAATATAAAACGAAAAAACAGATATGAAATTGTCATAGCCAATAAAAATATGTGAAGATGCAACTTACCCCAAAATTAGTTATTAGATTTTGTAGCTCTACAATTCTTGCCCTGTCCTCCTGTGCCAGGGGTATTTTGTGAAACAAACCTAGATATTCTATGTTTTCCTTCTTCAAGGCCTTCAAGATAGTTTTTATTGGGTCAGTGGAATAAAATATGTCGTTCTCATCAAGATCCTGAGTGGGTGCCTTCCCACATTGACCATGCCACAATACATTGATGAATAAAATTAATGAGATGAACTTTAACATTTGAGAAATTTAGTTATTGTAATCATAAGTTATTACTATATTTAACATTTACCTATTGAGGCACGACAAGTGCCTTTCCATGGTCACCCTGGGCAGATGTAGTGGGTGATTTTCTATGGTCACCCTCGAAAGAATTTGACACAATAAATCAATCAACAAAATTTATGAAATTCACCTGTAACATTAAAAAAATGAAATATTGCACTAATATTAGAAAATAAATAATGAAATTTCAGAAATTTAATTGTTTTAGTAATAAGTTGTTACTATATTTAACATTTACCTGCTGAGGCACAATGGGTGCACTTCCACGGTCACCTTGGACAGATGTAGCAGGTGATTTTCCACGGTCACCCTGGACAGATGTAGCAGGTGATTTTCCACGGTCACCCTGGACAGATGTAGCAGGTGATTTTCCACGGTCACCCTGGATAGAAGTTGACACAATAAATCAATCAAAAAAAGTTATGAAATTCACCTTTAACATTAAAAAAAATGAATATTGCAGTAATATCAGAAAATAAATAATGAAATTTTAGAAATTTAGTTGTTGTAGTCATAATTTGTTACTATATTTAACATTTACTTGTTGAGGCATAGCGGGTGCATTTCCACGGTCACCGTGGACAGATGTAGTGGGTGATATTCGACAATCACCCTGGACAGAAGTTGACACATTAAACCAATCAACAAAAGTTATGAAATTCAACTGTAACATTAAAAAAATGAAATATTGCAGTAATATCAAAAAATAAATAATGAAATTTCATAAATTTAGTTGTTGTAGTCATAATTTTTTACTATATTTAACATTTACCTGCTGAGGCACAGTGGGTGCATTTCCATGGTCACCCTGGACAGATGTAGCATGTGATTTCTCACAGTTACCCTGGACAGATGTTGACACAATAAATTAATCAACGAGAGTTATGAAAGTAATTGTAACATTAAAAAAATGAAATATTGCAGTAATATCATAAAATAAATAATGAAAAATGAAATATATGCAGTAAAATATTGAAATATTGCAGCGATAAATTATAACAATGATTGATCAAAGGTTGAGTCGAATGGTATGTAATATATTTACCCCCATAGTCGCATCCCCTCCATCTATTCGGTTTAAGTTGTAATCGATCAACAACTCTTCACCTAGAACTATTTTTTTTGTTGCACATACAAATATACGATTTCCTTCGTGTCCCTCAAATGTGAAATTCGGTTTCTTAGTTGTTACCAGTGGTCATGTACTATTTATAAAGCTTGCAATTTTTCCAGAACCGTTTGGCCTTCCATCAATAAACATAGTTTCCCCTTTATTTTGATTGTTATCTACTAGTTGTATATAATTTGCAGCAAATTCATATTTTCGCATACTTCATGTATATCAAACCAACATCAACCAGTGATTGTATTTGTATAATGGTATAACATACTCCATCAATTCAATTACAGTGCCATAGCTGACCTTTTTCCATCCATGGAAAATAACCCCGATCCATGTAAGGACAAAGAAGTAATGTGATACATCCTGCCACTGGCGAAGAAATATGTGTCCACTTCAGGTAGCTCCTTAGGGGCCCATCATTGCACTAGATGTCTATACCTCAAGGGAAACTCAATGTCACCTATTCTCTCAGCATCATAATTACATGACCCTCCATTGGCAATAAAAATTTTCATGTGTATACGAAATATTTTCCTTACCTTTTCAGATCTAGTTGATCTAGAACTGGTAGATCTAGTACAACACGTCTCACTTTCAACCTCTCTTAGTATATCTTGATCATCACTCGAGGAAGATAGATCCGAAATATACCTATTTGGTGGTACCTACACTCATTAAAACAAGAAGATAAGTTATAGTGCGAATATAATTTTGTAGTACCAACACTCGAAAAAATGAGAAGATAAGTTAGTGAGCAAATATTTAGGGAACCCATGTTTTGCTTGGAGAATATACTTGATTCTATTGTATGTAACAAACTTATTGGGGTCCTTGTTTACTTGATTCATATCATACTTGGCATCCCATTATTGTTATCTTGGTATGCCTCGGGGTGTGATTCTTCTCTTTTATAGAATGGCATTAAAGTCCCAACAGTAGAGGTGTATGAAATTCATTAGGATAGAAAGAGGCACTAAAGTCCCAACATTAGGATCGGGAATTGATGTAGATAGGGTGATGGATTTGTCAATTATTTCGGGTGAAACAAGGTGCTATGATTGCACACTAAGGAGGTCCTCCGAGTGAAGTTGTTGCATGGATAGAGTGTTGGTAAGCATGTGCAACATAATAAAATTGTTTCCATGCCGGGAACCAATTGGTCCTAGTAGAAGGAGGTCACTCACACATCCTCTTGTAGAATTGCATAAATTTGCATGTTGCATAAAGTTGCATAAAGTTGCATAAGTTGCATAGTTTCATAAGTTGCATCTTGCATAAAGTTTCATAAGTTGCATGTTGCATAAAGTTTCATAAGTTGCATAGTTGCATAGAGTTGCATAAGTTGCATAGTTTCAAGTTGCATAAAGTTGTGTAGTTACACAAAGTTGCATAAGTTGCATAGTTTCATAAGTTGCATAAGTTGCATAAGTTCCATAGTTTCATAAACTTGCATATAGTTGCATAGTTGCATAAGTTGCATGTTGCATAAAGTTGCATGTTTCATAAAGTTCCATGTTACATAAGTTCCATAAAGATGCATAAGTTCCATAAAGTTGCATAACTTGCATGTTGCATAAAGTTGCATAAGTTGCATTGTTGCATAAATTTGCATAAAGTTGCATAGTTGCATAAGTTTCATAGTTGCATAAAGTTTCATAAGTTGCATAGTTGCATAAAGTTGCATAAGTTCCATAGGTTGCATAGTTGCATAAAGTTGCATAAGTTGCATAGTTGCATGTTGCATAAAGTTTCATAAGTTCCATAGTTGCATAACTTGCATGGTTGCATAAGTTGCATAAGTTATGTAGTTGCATAAACTTGCATATAGTTGCATAGTTGCATAAGTTGCATTGTTACATAAGTTGCATGTTGCATAAAGTTGCATAAAGTTCGCAAGAGGAGTGCCCAAATGCAAGTTGTGTTGGCAAGAGAAGCACCCAACCAACAAAATCGAAAGAGCCCAAACCTAATTTAGGGAGGCCAAACTACTATTTATAAAGGAGGCTAGCACCTCATTTTCACACTCACTCACGTGCTCTGCAACAAGAGAAAAAAGTGTGCAAGTCTTGTAGGAGTAGTTGTTGCAACTGGGGGTGGCATCAAGGAGGTTTTTGGTCTATCTCTTGGTATCTCTTGGTTAAGTGGTGCGCTACTCTTCCTAGTGAAGGAGTAGAGGAGGATATTTTGTTCGGTTTTTGGTTTATCTATATTGATGAAGTTTTTGCTGGGTTTTCTTCCACATGAGGATTTCCTAGGATAATTTGTGTGTCTCTATTTTTTCTGTGATTGCCTCTGTTGTAGTGATCTTATTTATGCATCTAATGTGATAAATGATTATAATAATAAAGAAGAATCATAATTTATAGCTGTATAAGTAAAACTTCAACAATAGTTAACTACTCAAACCCATATAAAAGACATCTTGTGTTTATAACTTCAGATCATATGAGAAAGTATAAGAGTTCATTGGTCCTAGGGTACATTTCATAGGCTAGTGATCTAAGTGAAATAACCCTAGTGATTCCGATGGACCACTATATAGTAGGATTTCAACGCCCATCTTACAACTTATGTGATTTATTTTGTGCCCTAAGAGATTAACACCTACATCAACCATACGTAGTCATGTCATGTGTCACAAAGATCCATATTTGGTGGGATTGACATGTTGATGTCATAGCATGTTGGTGTCATTTACATTAGCTACCATAGAAACACACTCATTTCTCTTTAAGGAAAGATTATTTCCCACTATGCACATATGAAAAAATTCATCACAATATCTTGAGGCAAGCATCTTGAAACTATCAATCATGTCCTTTACAGCACATTGATCTAACTAGTGTTCCACCATTTTATTGGTGTGTGTAATGTGGTAGATAGAAAGAGGGTTTGTTCCAACAACTGGAACATGAAGAACATCTCTAAAATTTGATGTATCAATGATTACATCACCACAACTATAACTTGTAAGGTTGAATTGTCAACAGTAACTTTGACATCCCCAAAAATAAAATATTTTTGAAATTTAAAATTGCTGGAAATTTATTCCGTTTTTAGTAAATTCAAATTTGGAAAATTTTTGCCATTTATGGCAATTCCGAATTTCGAATTTGGTAATTGTAATTAATTATTTTGACTATTGGGAAGAGACCTGATTTGACCCAACTAACTATTTGACTATGACACTTGTATGGAAACATAATATTTTATATTGATTGTAGGAGGACAAATGGAACAACCATGTTAAATTTAGCTGACCATGACTCCATGAGTGGGGAACATGTTGGAACTACATCTGGCCTGATTATTACAAGTGGAAAATCAGTGATTTGGCCATTGGCAGCCCCTAAAAATTAGGGATTTAGAAAGCTGCAAAAATTCCCAAAGGAGGGAAAAGACCTAGGCAAATGATAAATAGCATATGAGAGGAGGCAGGACGCTGCCAAGTATGTTGGGGAAAAGGAGACTTTTGATTTACTTGCTGTTATGAACACTACTTAAGTGTGAGGCAAGGGAAAAAATGTTGGAGTTGTAGGACATATATGAAGAGAAGATATTCCAAGTTTTCCCTCATGGATTCATGGTCAGGCTAGGGGGTGAATCAGGCAAGTAGTTTGGCTGCCCTGTTCTACGATTGGGAGGAATGTGGTTGTTACCTTTGTCTTTCAATGTATTATTTCAGATATGTTATTTATGTCCCTTCTCTTATTGAATGTTAAATGGTTACATACTTGATAGAATGTATCTGTTAGAAATAATATTAAGGATGAAAGATCGAATGCATCTGATTGTCAACTTAGGAATTGCTAGAATGTCTCTCTACTAGTTCGGAATGGATTATCTTTGTTGCATCTCATTATGGTTATGAATACTAGTTCTTGAAAGTATACTAGCTGGAAGGATATGACTAGTCAATTCTTAAAGAAGATTTGTGTTGTGGTTTGGATTACTATTGTAGTAAGATAAAGCGTCGTAGTTGAAAACCCCACAAGTAAATTGTGATGTAGATTTGAGTTTACCTACATATTCAATGCAAATGGAAAACTGCATAGTATATAGATTGTAAGTATGTAATCATTTCACCGCCTGTGAAAATGGTGAATTGGTGGTCGTCTTGACCTTTCAAGACTCGAGGACTAAACCACCGATTACATTTTTGTTTTACATAATTTAAATGGTGGCCACCTTAACCTTTGCAGGCCACAAAACACCATCACCACCTTTATTAAAATCTCTTACGAGATTGAAGGGCCAATTTTTCTGCCTTTAAATACCAGAGTCGAAATTGTAATAGGGATGATCTTGAAAACAATTTTTGAATTGAATTTGTCACTTTGTGTTTTATTTTACTGAGTTTGTAAACTTTGTTCATGTTTTCATTTTTTTTCGGCATTTCGGAGTTTATTGATTCAAGTTGCATGGAGTTCTTTTGTTCTTGCAAACGCTGAAACCTGAAGTGGCCCCACAGCCTGATCGAATTTCTTGATTCGGTGATTACCGTTGTATGTTTTTCATGCATCAAGCATTACCAAACGCCGAAACCCGATATTGGATGGGCCCCATACCTTTTCCGTGATTTCGTGCTTCAACGTTTGACATGGTGCAATGTTTTGCATCAGGAGTTAGTAAACCCTAAAACCCGAAATTATTGGGCCCGCACTCTAATCGCATTTCGCATTTCGGCATTACTTAATTCATTTTGTTCATGCATCGTGTGTTCGTAAACCCCAAAATCTCGAACCTCGAAACCCCAAAGTGATGGGCCCACAACCTTTTCTCATTTCAGGATTCGACAAACCGTGTGGTCTTTTGTTTTTTGTATTCGGTGTTTGTAATCATCGAAACCCGATTGACCTCTGTTCGTTTTTTTCACTAAGATATATATATGTATATTTAAAATACGGAAGTGACCTCGCAAATACCAAGAATTATTATAGACTATCTACAGCATTTACACATCTTTATATCAACCGGTGTTTAATGAAAAGTTATAGGTTTAAATGTTGGAAAATTATTGGAGTGAATCGAATTAACACAGTTTAATTACCACAACTAATCACGAGAGGCGTGAAGGCCCAAGGAAGAAGGGACATCCCGAAACTTAAAACATACCCCTGAGTAAATTCCTAACTGTGTAAATAACAACACAATCACCTAAAAGTTCAAAAGGAAAGTCTTTAACACAAGTATAGTAAGTGAAAATTGAATTCATATACCATCATGTGATCTGGAGTCAACTATAAATAAGATACACATATTGTCGGCAATAGACGAGTATTTTTCCTTTTTCAAAATTCTTTCGAGGAAGTAGCCAATATGGCACTAGTGTATTAAACCAATAAAATAACCAATATGCCATTACAAGTAGGCGGAAGGGGAAACCCTGTAATTCTTTTTAAAATAGTACTACATATCTCGTTTGGAATTGAAACAAATGAACATCTCATGTGGTGTTTTACTTCGAACGATAGATTTTTCTATCACAAAACGGGTTACCCTTAATCAGCGGTACTGAAACCATGACTTAATCTCCATTTCAGAGTTTTGGATACCTGGAGTTGGATGTGTCAAGGACACTCACAACAAGAATGATAAAATTATGAAATGCAAAACTACGACTTAATCGCCATTCCAGAGTTTCAGATACCGGGAGTTGGAGGTGTCAAGGACACTCATGACAAGAATGATAAAGTCGTGAAATGCTAAAAGGGACTATTGTGAGTCTCGAAAACCCAAAAGGAAAAACTCTGAAATCTCGTCAACCGTCCATCTCAGTGGGTTATGTGAACCTTCTGATCACTTCGGAGATTTTGTGATCATGAATTTTATAATGTTGGAGTCACGATGACTCAAAGGGAAAAAAGTCGAAAATATCGTCAGTCATTCGATTAAGAAAAGAAGGGATCAGATTATGGAGTTTTGTAAACCGTTGATCTGGCTCCATTTTGGGGATTGCGACTTGCCAAAATCCTGAAATGTCAAAGTGTGAAAAGCATTTTTATTAGGCTCGTGGTCACAGCCAGTGGGCATATGGAATAAGCGCGAGACCTAGTACTGGTAAACCAACGGTGCAAGTGAATTTGAATATGATCGAAGGATTATGAAATATTCATACTCTGAGTTTAACCGAAAGGCCTTCCCTAACCCCTATCCTGTATCCGTATATTTAAAAAAAAAAACTATAGGGGTCTGTTTAAATTTAAACTTTTCGCAGAGGACTATAGACTAATACTCTAATTTTACCTAAGTCTGTTTGGTCGTTTTCATCGTGTGATTATGTGTATGGACTAACGCATGAGGCCTAGGCCATCAACCCCAAAGTCATTTGTGTTGTTAATACTGTGGTAATGGTTATAGGTACAAACAGATCGGAAAGTAATTATAATTACAGGAATTGAAATAAACATTGAAATGAGGAGTAAACACTTATCGTCGATTAGAAAACTTTAAGTTGAATGGTAATGATAGTCGATGAAAGTAAGGACTCTTGCAAACTTTCAGACTCAAGCTTTATAATAGAAAGCTTACTTGCTTGAATCTCGAACTATTCAAGGATATTTATACAAACAAAAAAAAAAAATTCAGACAGTTTTTGAGGTATATTACAGTAACTAAGGTTGAAATGAAGGTGACCTTATAACTATAGCCTACAGGATGCAACCACCAAAGATAACCTCTTAGTGAAGATAGAAAGGGAGTGGTGACTAGTCTCAACTAAGGAATGCCATCTTGAATTCATCCTTACTCAAGACAATGAACTAAAGGGAGATAATCAAAGATGAACAGATCAAGGAAATAGGTGGTCAATAAGAGAAAATATAAGACAAGGAAAATAGGAAAACCTTTCGCTATGCATCTTAAGGATAAGGTAAATAAGAGACATGAATAATAAAGGTATTATAGGTTATGATTAGGGAACTAGAAAAATGGAAGGGGGGAAGAAAATAAGGAGAGTAGGTGGTACCCTAAGAATATCAAGGTGATAATGGAGGAGAAAGAGATGGGTAAGACTACCTAGAAAGAACCATCAAATTGACAATTAGTAGGATGGAGTTACCTATGAATAAGGATAGGAATTCCAACCTAAGGGATCTTGGATGAAAAAGAGAAAGAAGGGATAGATTCCATGGTTGAAAGAGAAGTGGAAGGAGGAATGATATACTTTTTGAAGTTTTGTCTTAAACATGTTTGTTTCTTGTAATAATACCAAATATAGATCTTCCTTTAAAATTTCATTTTGAGTGCTTTGAATTTCATATTGATCTTATTCCCCTCACATCTAGTAAAGCACTTTCATTTACATGGTTTGGGCATTTTTGAAAGATCCATTTTTCTATCCAATTGATTCTAGTAGGTAGAGTCTACTTCTTTCTATCTTGTTGATAATCTATGTATTATTACTATCTTCTTGATTTCCCTAATTTGATCTTATTCATTATTGTTTCTATGCATAAAAGGTTTGTGATGAAAGTCTATCACCTATTTCTATGAATATTTGAAAACCTCTAAGTTGATATTATCCAAAATGAGTTTCTCTAAATCTATATCTATACAATATCCATGCATAAAGAGTTGTTAGTGGTCAATCGTCTATCTTTGAAAGACAATATTCATTGCAATTGTTAAAAGGGTTAGTGTATAAACGCACCTACTTTGTCACTACAAGGATAGTGGTAGTAAACATACTACTAAAGCCATCTAGTGAGGTGATAGGATATGACCATCAACAAACCTCCAAGAAGGGTAAATCCCCCAAGATCAATGCCACTTGATGATGATTGTTGTTCCATGTGTCTTACTAATCTATGGCTCCACCAACATTACCATATCTAAAAGGGAATTACCATATCAAGAGCAATCAAATATAAGGGTATATAGTACACACGTTCCCTCATCTAGTACTGCAGGGGCATATTTTTATGGTGTTGATTAAACAATGAATGAAAAAGAGGGATTTTTCATCACAAATATGACACACATACATTATATATACAATGTAGAACCTGAAAGAAAAAGGAATAAACACAGATGAAAACTTAAAACATGTGTCAACCAATTTGTCTACTTTGAAAGAAAATTAGGGTTTATGGTTTACATGATGAATTGATGATGGAAACAAGTAGATGTGTGAGTCAAATTTGAGTCCAAAAACCCTCCCATGTCATTAAGGCATGTCAATAGTCTATCCATGTGAAATTTCAATGCATACAGAAATAGTTTGGAAAACTTTTAACGTTGGCCCCATGTAATAACCAAATAAATTAAACAACCATTTATTTTACAACATAGAAGTAAAATTCAAGAATTTCTATAATTTAGCACATTCGCATTCAAATTTATCAATAATAATAAAATTTTATAAGAGATTAAAAACAATTTCATAATTTTTAAATACTTGAACCTGATGCTAATAACCCTATGTTTGTCCTTTACCTTCTTGACCGTTATTGCACTCTAAAACACTTCCCAAAACCTAGTTTCTCTCTGCCAACTAGGTAAATTCCTAGCTCCAGGATATCATATGGATATCCTGGCCCCCATGCCCAAAACCTCCAGCAACCCCGGTGCCTGACTGATACAATCCCACTCCCAAAACTCCACTCCTCTCTACAAATCCAAAGCCCCCAAAATCAATCGCTCATCCCCCGTAGAATGACCTCCCCCTCCACCTCATTCCCCTCCATATTCCTCCTTCACCGACTCCCCGCCTCATTTACTCCCTACCTAACCCATTTATTACCTTCTTATCCTTTCCCATTAATGCCCCTTATCCCCTTTATTTAATATCTTATCCCTTGTAGTTAATATGTCATCCATTTTCAGGTACGTAACTTAATTTAATAATATACTTTATTATCCTCMTTTTATTTATTTACCTTATTAATTAATGAGTTAATTAATACTTAAATTAATCATTGACAATCATGAATAACTAATTAATAATAATTAATTAGTTAATATTATTTTAAGAAATAATTATGGTTTAGCTAATCTTTTAGGACAATTATATTATTAAATTAATTATAATTAATTATCATATACACTTATTTAAGCAGGGTCATTACATACACCCACCCTTCAAGAAACTTCGTCCCGAAGTTAAGGTATCTTATGGTACAAGGAAAAGAAACACGATTCACACATTCATAACAATTAACCAGCATTATCAGTAAGTAAGTCAAGAAAACTCATACATACTAGTGTATATGTACAAGAAATGCATGTGTAGCTAGTACATGCAAATCTCGTGCATGTACTAATAATCAAAACTATCAT
>JZKD02S0131301.1:150162-176552 GCA_000966675.3 Picea glauca
CAAAATCAAACAAAATCTTAACATTGATATGATTTAGCGTACCTGATGACTCCACCACCGTGGATTGATGTTCGGCCTGGCGGTTATTAACCACTACGTAAATCTGGTGGTTGCTACTTGCTCTCCCCATCGGTGCCTTTCCTTCTCTATGCACGAACCCTAATTATAACTCTGGGCAGTCGCGCTGGTAATGGGGTCCTTCGCACCTCCAACAGGTAACACGAGATTGAACCTGTGCACTATTATGTGAATGTCTCTGAAATGAGTTCCTTCCCGTAGAACTCCTGCCCCTACTCATTGTTCCTTGAGATGGTCGTGGACCTGTCTGTGTCGCTGGCGATGTACGAGATGTTGCACTCGCTACCATTGAAATCCCTGCAGCTACTTTCCTTAGCGCGACTATGTTACCATATGGCAGTGGCCTTGAGCCCCCTCCCCTAGGAAATGTCCTTGGGGCCTTTCCTATGAACCCCAGGTGATGAGGAAATGTCGGTCTTGTATCCCCGGTCAAGTTCATGTGTTCTTCCATGTAACACACATTTTCCACTGCCTCCGCCACTGAAGACGGTTTCCACATCTGCACCATAGCTCTTATCTTAGTATTCAATCCATAGATGAAGCGCTCTGCCTGTCGTTAGTCGTTATCCATATATGACACATATTTGACCAGTTCCATAAACCTGATCTCATATTCTTCTACAGTTTTGTTTCCCTGTACTAGGGCATGAAATGCCCCTACCTGTTGTTCCTCATAGTATGCTGGTAGATATTTCCTTTGGAACCTCTCCTCAAAAAGTTCCCAAGATACTATGTCTGGGGTAAGGTGCAGTTTTCTTTCCAGGTTTCCCCACGAGTTCAAGGCACTGTCTCTTAACTGAAAAATGGCGATCTTTGCCTTTGAGTTGGATACATAGTTCCTTAAGGAAAAACACCTTATCATGCCTTCCAACCATGCTTCCGCGCATTCACTGGCGCGACCCCTAGAAAACTCCGGAAGTTTGATCTTCTGCAATTCCCGCGTGATGTCTTCAGGTGGAGGTCCTCCCCCTGAATCCCTTGATGCTTCTAGATTACCCGTTCCAGACAGTGGGGGTTCCACTTCAATCCCTGCCAGTTGTCGCCCCTTTAAAGTCTCGTTAATGGCTTCCAACGAGCACAGTATGAGGGCTAGTTTGGGCGATGGTGGTGGTGGCGCTGGCAGTGTTGGCGGTGCTTGCGACGACACTCCCCTGTCTCGATTCCCTCGAGTCCTGACCATCCTATATGCTTTGACATGCATCAACCAAAGTTGTCAGGGTGAGTTCCAGGATGTTTTAAATTGGTGCTACTTAAACTTAGAAATAGGGTTAGGCGTAATTTTTATTTACTTGTTTGTAAACAGAAATTAATCCTTTAGGGTATTGGCTAGGTTAGGGTTAGGATTAAGCGTCTAAGCTTGTTTTCTTCACCCCTATGAAAAGAATTATTGGTTCCCTTGCCCTGCAGCTACGTTAGCCTTGCGCCTCACTCGCCACTTCCTAGGCTTACTCTCCTAGGGCATATGTCGCCTCCTTCCCGCTTGTCCTAGTCTAAGCCCTTTTAACCTTTCGCTTACAACTTGATTAGAGTGACTTCCAACCTTATGTTTATTAATTTACGCCGAAAGGCGTACACCTATTGACAATGGGCCCAACTAATGGTATTTTAATCTTATTTAACCTTAAACCATTATCTGATGGCTATGCATTGAAAATGCTGGCATATTCTCAGTCGTCCTCCAAAATCAATGGGTCAGATTTATTGTTCATAACTTTCTTGCATTTATCAAGGCATCCACTAACAGGTTTACTTTTTAACATTTACCTAATCACATTAAAAAAAAAATTGCTATAAGCCATGTTTAAATGATTCAATAGGATTAAACCGTGGCATCTAAATAATTGTCCACCACTGCCAGCCATGTTTCGGCGTTCACAACGCTATGTACCTTTCGCCGTTAACCAGCCTCCAGCCACTTTGCAGTTGTGCTAGTTTATTAAAAACTAATAATCTAGACTAAACTTAATCCTAAGCTTCAATTTCCTTAATCAACTCACATACATTTTTTTTCCAAGGCACATACATGGTGCGTTGGTATTTGGTTGTTCCTTAAGGCTTAGGTAGTGGGTGGTCGCGGGTTCAAAACCCTTTAATTTAGTGATTTTTTTTTGTTTTACTTATATATAAAAAAAAATCAAAATACCCAATTAATTTAATTTAATTTAATTTAATTTAATTTTAAATTAAATTAAGTTAAATTAATTAAATTTTAAACTAAATTAAGACAATTTACTTAAGAATTTAAAATTAAAATAAATAATTTTTGAAACCTTATTTTAAAATAATTATAATTAAAATAAAAATTAAAAATTAAAACAATTAATTTATTACAATTAAAAAAATAAAAAAAAATAAAAAAAAAATAAAAAAAGTTACTCATGAAATACTATACGTATAGAAATCGGCATCGTGGGTCCTCGCATGAGGCCCACGTGCCCTCTCCCAGGTGCTCATCCCTTTCGAGACTCCTCTTCGTGGCCTCGTGTGCACTGGTGTTGGTCTGGTCATGGCTTGTGCATGGCGGTGGCTTGTCATTTGATCGTTGGGTTTTTTGTGAACTAAGCAGAATTCTTCATATGTAAAAGTACTTTGTTCAGCTTTCTGCATTTTTACTATGCATGTCTTTTGCCCAAATGGTAAGTTCAAACGTGATTTTTTTTTCTTCAGTGTTTTGAATGGGTTATTGCTTTAGGGTTTAGGGTTTAGGACTCGACTGCTCTTGCGGTAAAAATTTACAGCAATATAAATGGTTTTTTTTTTCTTTTCTCTGCGTTGATTTCCCATTATTTTCTAGACAAGCCATTGAGTGCCTCTAGGTTCGTCCTTGTGTATGCCATTTTAGGGTCGTTTGATTTTCTTATTTGAAGGCACTTTTAGTGTGCTTGATTCTTAAACTAAGAACATTCCAGGAAAGAGGGAAATAATAGTCACTGACTAACTTATCTTTCTCTAATCAGTTGTTCTGGTCATCTTTGTTTTCTGGGAAAAACTAATTATTTTAGACTTAATTATAACCTACTTGAATCATGTAAGGAGTATGGTTGTAGTAAAATCGGGAGTATGGTCGTAGTAAAAGCAATGTTTAATGTCTTTGGCAACTCTGCTGGCCTGGTATGGCGCCCGAGTTTTCAAGGGCAGAACTAGGGTAGCGGAGAATCCATTGTATCAGCCATGGTTTTGTACGACTTGTTACATGTGCAGCAGATTCAACAACTATAACAGCCTTAGGCGGAGAAAAGGGTAGAAGAAGGGGTCGCAGGATAGTAAGCTAAGTGCGGCGCAGTCCGTAGCTGCCCCTTTTCCCTTTTCTTATTATCTATCGGAGTCGAAGTAGGTAGTGTTGAGTCGATCTTTGTATCTCTAGGTTTGATCCACTCTCCCTGCAACGGATTTGTCCTTGTTACATTCAAAAAAAAACTGCCAAAAGAACAAAAAAAAAGAAAACAGAAGAAGTGGTGATGTTGGTGCATTAGCACATTTCGCTTCTTTCCTATGAACGCATCCAACAACATAGCCCAAATGCATTGGGTCTACTACAGGCATTATGCCAATCTTATTCCCCTGGTCTATCGTTCTTAGTACCTCTTTGCGAGCTCTTGCATTCATAGTGGTTGGAATTTCACCAAATCACTCAATGGTTGATCCGACGCTCTCAAGTGCCCGGAGGGAGCGTCATGCGTACTACTTCCCTCACATGTTGGTACCAAGTTTACCTTGTCTTTGAGTCTGTGTGGCCTGATTTTGAACTTCACGTGCGTTTTTAGGGTGGGTTTGGATTTTTATTTCGATTTGTATTGGGATTCGTTCCTTCTTTTTTTTTTTCAAAATTATTTGGAATAGTTGAAGGGGGCCTGTGCTTTCTATTTTTCCAATATCAGAGAGCAGAGATAAAATCACCTCTAAAAGAAAAAAATTAGAGGGAGAATGGCACAGATTCTAGTCCAACCCCAAAACCGACTGTTGGGAATGGAAGCAACAATCTACCGAATTAATTCATATCGACGTCTATGTATGTGGGGGATCTAGAGCGCAGTGTTACCGATGGCCAGATTTATGATCTGTTCGAGCAGATTGGCCCCATGCTCTTTGTTCGCATCTGTAGAGATATCAGCACCAAGAGTTCTCTTGGATACGCCTATGTCAATTACGGCACTGTTGATAATGGTATGTCTGCAGTCTTTTGTGTTTTTTTTTTTTGTTTTAAAATCATTAGATATTTATTAATTTTTAATATTTTAAGAATTATAAAGATTAGCCAAGGTTTTTTCTATTGTAAGAATCAGATATTTATTTTGAGAACTATAAAGATTGGCCAAAACAAATATTTGAATTATAATGACTGGACAAGGTTTCTGCACTTGCAAGAAATTTATCTCCTTACCCTATTCCCAATCGAGCAAGTTTTTAATTTATTTATTTTTTTGAGGAAACATTTAACTTCTAATGAAGAATGCACGAGTTGAAAATACAAATCCACTAATTACATTGCATCTACTACGCTCCTCATGGGCTTGGATTTTGGTGCTAGTCTTTATTTACTTGTCTTGTGTTTACAAAAACTAAGTTGTTTCAACCATACAAAAGTTTCACATATTTTGAAAGCTATATTGTCAAACCAAGAGAACACAGCCTTAGCAAATCGGTTCTCTAACTATTCTGCCTTGCTAAAATAAGATAAGTTGTTGTGTGGTTACCCAATAGATATTCAAACGAATCAAGCTTCAACTTTTCACCTTGTAGACCGCATTTTAGACGGACCCTTGCAGCTCCTTGCTGAGAGTCACAGGCTATAATAGCCCTAGTAGTTAAAATTCATGTTAAAATTCGTATTGCATTTATATTTTTTATTTTTATTTTTATTAAAATTTATGTGTTTTGTTTGCAGGATAAGCGTAGCTGGAGTTTTGGCCCTTAGGCCCATATTTCAAACCAAGACGCTCTGATACCATGTGTAATAACCAAATAAATTAAACAACCATTTATTTTACAACATAGAAGTAAAATTCAAGAATTTCTATAATTTAGCACATTCGCATACAAATTTATCAATAACAATAAAATTTTATAAGAGATTAAAAACAATTGCATAATTTTTAAATACCTGAACTTGATGCTAATAACCCTCTGTTTTTCCTTTACCTTCTTGACCGTTGTTGCACTGTAAAACATTGCCCAAAACCTAGTTCCTCCCTACCAACTAGGTAATTTCCTAGCTCCAGGATATCATATGGATATCCTGGCCCCCATGCCCAAAACCTCCAGCAACCCCGGTGCCTGACTGATACAATCCCACTCCCAAAACTCCACTCCTCTCTGCAAATCCAGAGCCCCCAAAATCAATCGATCATCCCCCGTAGAATGACCTCCCCGTCCACCTCCTTCGCCTCCATATTCCTCCTTCACCGACTCCCCACCTCATTTACTCCCTACCTAACCCATTTATTACCTTCTTATCCTTTCCTGTTAATGCCCCTTATCCCATTTATTTAATATCTTATCCCTTGTAGTTAATATGTCATCCATTTTCGGGTACGTAACTTAATTTAATAATATACTTTATTATCCTCCTTTTATTTATTTACCTTATTAATTAATGAGTTAATTAATACTTAAATTAATCATTGACAATCATGAATAACTAATTAATAATAATTAATTAGTTAATGTTATTTTAAGAAATAATTATAGTTTAGATAATCTTTTAGGATAGTTATATTATTAAGTTAATTATAATTAATTATCATATACACCTATTTAAGCAGGGTCGTTACACCCCATTCACAAGTCGTTGTTTCCCATGTCTAGTCCTAGTACAATATCCTTGTAAAATTTGTTTGGCAGTACACATGTCCTAGCATCTAGTACTTCAATGGAGTATTTTGATGGTGTTGGTTAATAAATCAACGAAAAAGAAAGATTTATGGTCCATGCCTAGGGATTTATGGAATCACAAATGCAATATGTGATATAAAAATGGTCATTTCAAATGCATTTGTAACGGTTCTCATGGTTGTCCAAGGAATTCTCTAGGGTCAAACAATAAGGTACAAGATAATATAAATTTCCTTAAGGATGCATGGGCCATTCATCACAGTCATTTTTATAGTGTTGATTAAACAATGAACGAAAAGAGGGATTTTTCATCATAACTATGACACGCATACATTTTTCAATGAAACCTAAGAACCTATCATCCACACCGGCCATTACCTGAACAATGGCTTATATTGTCGAATTAATGCCTTGTTCTGGACAAGTTTTGCAACAGTGTGTTTCTTTGACAAAAGATTGATATTGATCATATTGTTTTCAAACACGACAAAAATTTAAATTATGGTTTTCATTCATTGCCTTATACAAAAATATAAACATAAAAACATAAATCCCCGGGATGACATACCTACATTGTTGGACCTATGATTAGGCACACTCATGTAGAGCTCCTCTTGGTTTCGAGAATAGTTCATTCTCTACTAAACAGGGGAAACCACATGAAGGTGGAATCTCTAATTATGCCTCCCCCCCTCACATCACTCTCAATTTCCCCATACCTAATTTCAAATTATAAAGAACATGTAACATATACTCTATTCTACAAAATAAAAACATATAAAGATCATATAAAAGATATAAACACATACCTCTTCTTTTCAACAATTAAATATCAGTCATCTTCTTCTTCATCCAGCTCAACATCTGTATCAGGATCTGGTTCAGAATCGATATTGGTGAAAGGCTCATTCATATCAACATCATCATCAATGTCATTTTCACTAATATAGTTATCGATGTCGTCAATGAGATCGTCGTCTCCTACATTTGGATGATCAACTTCTTCAACTTCTTCATCTGACACATCGACTACAACCACCTGCTCCTGATCTACATAATCATGATCTTATTCCTCGTTATTATCTTCATCCTTGGCTACATGATTATACTTTACTAGTCTTCCTCTCCGATCATATCTAATAATGTATGACCAACCTGCTTTACCAGGTACCTCTGAGTAAAATACTTGCTCACATTGACTTGGAAGAACATAAGGCTCTATACCCAGTTCAAATTCCCTTGTATTAACCATGGTAAATTGATGCAGGACCCCTACCTCAACAAGGATATTCTGACCTCCTGGTCTTTGGATCTTCTAACACTTTTAAACCGAAGCAGCTCTTTGGTTCCCACTGGAACCTCCAATTCACACTAAACCATAGGTCCTTCCTAGTAGTTATGCCAGCGTGAATGAGCACTAGGCGCGAACCCAAAATCTACATGACCACTAGCATGACCACAAACTGAACCCAAAAGGCACGTCATGTTTCGTGATCTCGGGACTCCTTCTACAATGCACCCTGACTCCTCTAATTCCAAAAATCTTGAAAAGGGATAACAGGTCTTTATTTCCTCCATTATGCCTTAACCATATGACCTCCAATTAAGAAATGGGACTTACTTCTGAGCACGTCTGGATTTTGTGACTTGTGAGTTCATGATGCGACTCTTATCCCTTTTCCCGAAGTCTGAACTCATGACTTCTTCTCCACATATCAACGGTCCTGAACCTCCTGAGATCTGACAGTCCAGAACCTTCTTTCTCTTGTCGAGATTTCGTGATTCTCGAAAACATCTTTCTCCAACCTTTTGACTCTCGAAATGTCGAAACTTAGAGTGTCCAATTGACGTCCCTCATTGATCCAAATTCAAAAGTGACTATCCCTCCTAAGCTTGCAAATGTTAAAAGACTATGCCTTTAACTTCCCTGCAACTCCACTAGATCTCTCGGTCCATGAGAAATTGGTATTTCTCCCTGCGGGAAATTCAACTATTCGTTCATACTTTCGATGCCTCCCAGCCAAATAATTTGGCGTCAATCCTTCTGAGCTTGAATTTTGCGAGGCAAATTCCACCCTCACCCTTCCTTCAAACTATTTGAAATCTATGCCCTTCCTGAGCTTAATTTATGCAGCAAACTCAAGGATTTTCCAGAATCGTTGCGCGCACTCCTTGCGACATTCACAATGACCTTCAAACTTCAAACTTCGTGCACTCCTTACAACAGATGTTCTTCTACCTCTTCCTTATTTGGAAATTTTTAAGACTCCTTCAGCCTTCGCACACCTTGCACGACTCTATGCTATATTTTCACTTATGCTAGTATAAGAACAACTCTATCTCTCCTAAGCTTGTCTGAGGTAAAACTCATAAAATCGTCAACACACTCCTTGCGGACCTTCGCTATACTCCTTGCAGGAATTCTCGGGACAAGTAGAAATTGAAACTTATGCTCTCCCTCTAAAAGACTTCATACATTAGACATGAAATCATACACATAAGCATTGAAAAAAATGCATAACAGATCATATACATAAAATGTAAACATATCATTCAATAGATGCAAATAGTAACCATGACAACACCATGAAATTGGGTTAAATCCTTCTTTATATTAGTTCAAGTGCTTTTGTACATGGATTCTATAGTAACAACTATCTTCTCATACAACTCCCATAATCTTTGTTCTTCTTTGTTCTACTCTTACAATGAGAATGAATAATACAATACAATACATACGAGGGAGATTTCTAAAGTTTTCCCTCCTACAACCTCAAGCTACCTAATCAAAATTAAAGACTACAGCTACTTTACATTTACTACAATAATTTCCTCCAACTGACAGATGATATCTACGCTCAAAATATGCATTAAAATCTCCAAACATTTAAGAAAAATTACTATATCCCATCTATTACATTAATGTTTCATATTTTGAATTTCAAAATATCCTCAAAATGCGCATTGGTGCATATCTAGTTGTCCTCCACTTGCGGGTGCTTGCGATGCTCCTGCATCATACTCCTCTGGCTGAAAATTTCATGGACTCATGTTCATGAGCTCCTACACTGTATGTCCATGTTTCTGGATACCTGCTTCACTTTCCCAACTGGCATCCTCAATCGAGTGTCACTTCCATTTTACCAAATATTCAAAATATGTCTTTATCTGGCTCTTCTTTCCAACTCTTTGATCAATGATCTTTTCCATCTGTGGCTTCTCATCTATAGGAATTTGTTTAATCCATTGAATTTCCTCTTGTATTTCTCCTCATCCTGCTTCATCTTCTCTGTATGGATACAGGTCTTCTATATTGAATATGGGTGATATCCCACACCATCTAGAAATTCTATCTCATAAGCATTTGCATCAAATTTCCTTATGATTTTACACAACCCTATCTTTTTCATTATACGTTCCCCTTGGGAACCTTTCTTTTCTTAGATGCACTAAGACTAAATCTTCCACCTCAAATTAAAGTTATCTTCTGTGTTGATCTGATGTATGCTTATATTTATGGTTGGAACTCTGCAACTACTCTCTAATCTTCCTGTGGAGCTATTTCATTTTTGCTACAAAATCTTCCGCTCCGGCACTTCTGAATTCATTATACTCTAAGTCTCTCAACTCAGATACTCCTCTTGGCTACATTCCATACATTATCTAGAATGGGCTCTGTCCTGTGCTCCTATTAGGTGAATCGTTATATGAAAATTCTTCTTGCGACAGAATATGGTCCCACTGACTATGATGCTCAGCTACTAAACTCCTCAATAAGTCTCCCAAACTTAGATTTACTACCTCAGTATGTCCATCCATCTGAGGGTGATATGCTGAGATAAAAGATAAATATGTTCCCAACTTCTTCCATAGTGTCCTCCAGAAATGACCAACAAATTTGGTATCCCTGTCCGAAACAATACTCTTGGTTAAATCATGAAGTTGAACAACTTCTATGAAAAACATATTTGCAATGTGTGTTGCATCACTGGTTTTATGAAATGGAATAAAATGTGTTATTTTTTAGAATCTATTGACTACCATGAATATGGAATCACATCCTCTCTCTATCCTTGGCAGTCCTAACACAAAATCCATGCTTACTGTGTACCACGGGCTCTCTAGTCCTAGAAATGGTTGATATAACCATGTATTCTTTCTTTTCCCCTTTGTGTGATGGAAAATTCTACACCTGTTGACAAATTTATTGACATATTTCCTCATCCCTAGCCAATAATATAAGTTGTTCAATTGTGCAAATGTTTTTTCATGGCCAAATTTTCCAACCAATCCCCCACTATGTTTTTCCTTCAAAAGGTTTTCTCTCATAGAACTCTTTGGGATACACAATTGATTTCCTTTGAATAGTAATCCATCCTGAATCAATTATTCAATCCATTGGATTTTGTCTCTTAAAACAAGATTCTCACATGCTTCATAAGCGTCCTTGAAATCTAAATCATCCATGTGCATTTCCTTAAGGCTATCAAAACCTAAGGTCTTCACACGAAACTCCTGCAAAATCAAACATTTCCTGCTCAATGTATCAGCAACCTTGTTAGCATTCCCAGAAATGTGCTTTATAACAAAAGTAAAGTTCTGCATAAATTCAACCCATTTCACATGTTTCTGGTTCAATTTCTCTTGTATGGTTATAAATTGTAGAGCATGATTATCACTATACAAAAAAAACTCTTTCGGAACCAAGTAGTGCCTCCATTTCTCTAGTGCTTGTATGACTGCATAAAACTCTTTATCATACATGTAATAATTCCTTTTGGCATCATTCAGCTTCTCACTGAAGTATGCAACTGGTCTATTGTCTTGACTTAAGACTGCTCCAATCACAAATCCATTGGTGTCACATCTCACTTGAAATGTTTTACTGAAATGTGGCAGAACCATAACTGGTTGTTCAATTGTCTTCTCTTTCAACAAATTGAAACTTTTCTCTGCTTACTCTATCCAATGAAAAGATTTATGTCTTTGCTTGACTGTGTCCATCATTGGTGAAGAAATTCCACTAAAATTTTGGATGAACTTCTTGTAAAAAATGGATATTCCATGGATGTTTCTGACTTCAGAGATATTCCTCGGTGATGGCCATTATTTGATTTCATTTACCTTCTCAGGATCCATATTCAACTCATTCAAAGAGATCACAAAACACAAATAAATGAGTTATGTCTTCATGAAAGACGAATTCTTTAGATTTATCAGCAACTTCTCTTACTGCAACCTCCTCATCACTAATGATAAATGTCTCAAATGTTCTTTCTCAGTCTTACTGAAGATCAGTATATCATCAAGATACACAATTACAGACTTCCCAATGAAATATTTCAAGACTTCGTTCATCAATCTCATAAAATTACTTGGTGCATTCGTCAAAACAAACGGCATGACAAGCCCTTCATACAATCCTTCATTTGTCTTGAATGTTGTTTTCCATTCATCACCTTCCCTCATTCTAATCTGATGATATCTTCTTTTCAAGTCAATTTTTGAAAAAAAAATTGCCCCACTCAAGCAATCCATCAAGTCATCCATCCTGGGTATAGGAAATCTATACCTGATGGTGATTTTGTTTATAGCCCTATAGTCTGTACACATTCTACATCCACCATCATTATTTGGACTTAACACTATTGGTACAGCGCATGGACTCAAGATTTCTCTAATCAACCCTTTATCCATCAAATCTTGGACTTGCTTCTTGACCTCTTCATTCTCTTGTGGCATCAATCTATACACTTATTTGTTTGGTAAACACACTCCTGGTATAAGGTCAATATGATGGCTTATACTTATGATGGGAAGCAACAAACAAGGTAAGTCGTCCACCACTATATCAGTGAAATTCTCCAACAGTTCTTGAATTTCCTCAGGTAGATCATTTATTCAGGTACTGATCAAAATGTCTCTAGGTTTCCTAACCACGGAAAACTGCATTTCTTCATCTTTCTTGACTTCATCTAGAAGTTCCTTCCCACTCATGAGAAGTATAGTATTGCTTGCTTCTTCTTTCACCTTCTTGTCTTCAATTGGCAACAACATATGTGTCCTACCATTATTCTCCAAGGTGTAACTATTCTTTCTTCCATCATGAATAACATTTTTGTCATATTACCATGGTCTCCCCAACAAAAGATGACAGACATCCATGGGAATAACATCACATAAAATCTCATCTTTGTATCCCCCTATCTTAAATTCAACTAAACATTGTTTAGTGATTGTTCCTTCATGTCCCTTTTGCAACCACGAAACTTTATATGGGATTGGATGTGCAACTATCTCCAATTCCATCTTTTCCACCATTTTTGTGGATACTAGATTATTCGTTCTTCCACTATCAACTATCACCTTGCATACCCTATCCTTGGTCTTTCATGCAGTTCTAAACAAATTGTTCCTCTAGACTGGATTCTCCATATCTTTCTTTGGCTTCAAGAGAATTGTCCTCATCATTAGGGATCTTCCACCTTTTTCATCTTCTGCCTAAAAAAATTTCCTTTGCGCTTCTAAAATGTGAGCTTCGCCTCCTCCATCTATTTTTCTATTGGGACATTCCCAAGATTTGTGTCCAACCTTTCCACATACAAAACACTTTACTTCACCTCCTTTGCCTCTTCCTCTTCCTTTGACACGAGGAAAAGTGTTCCTATCGGCACATTGTCTTCCCTGTGAGCTTCCTCCCCTTTCTGGGTAATTATAAGGCTTCTTCTCTTCATCCTTGGGCTTATGTACTCTTTCCTGGGAAACTGCTTTTCCGCTGCTCTGACTTCTACCCCTGTCTCTTTCACCTTTCTTTCGGGCCAATTTCTCTTCTTCCTTCAGATCAATTTGATAAGAATCTTCTACATTCTTGATTTTCCCTATGCTCATCTCATACTAAATCTCATATCTCAGGCCATTCATATATCTGATGACTTACATCACTTTCGCGATGACCTACTATGATGTTTAATCTGTAAAATTCCTCAGTGTATTCCTTCGCTGTCATCCCTTTCTGTCTCAAATTCTACATTCTTCGAAACATATTAATTTGATAATCTTGGGGTATGAATTTAGCTTTCATCTTGGCGACCATCCTATCCTAGCTTTTGATTCTTTGTTTTCCTTTGCAATGCCTATCAGTCTGCAGTTCATCCCACCACAGTTCTGCATGCCCTTTCAATCTAGTGACAACATGTTTTACTTTCTTATCTTCTTTGATATCTTCATAATCGAAGTATTTAACCAGAGCTCTAAACCAATCTAGCAGCTCCTCAACATCTAAGTTGCCTTCATACATTGGGATGTCCATTTTTTCTCTAGCCCCTATCCTTGCAACAACTTTGAATAGACGTTCCTATGCAGCATATTTGGCTACAACTTCTTCTTCATATCCAGCCTCATTTTCACTTTCGGGTTCACTGACATCTCCAGTATCAGTAGCTCATTTTTGCGTTGTCTCCATGGCATCTAATCGAGCGTGAATTTATCTCATTTCCATTTCCATGGCTGGATCGGGAAAAATTATTTCTTGACATCTTCTCGGTGGCATTGTTTCAATCTGTCCACGCAGAATTCAAATCACAACTATCCATTGTCTTCTCTCTACAGAAAACAAAAGTTGTTAGTTATGATCTGATAACACTTGATGCGGGACCCCTACCTCAGCAGGCATCTATTGACCTCCCGGTCTTTGGATCTTCTAACACTTCTGAACCGAAGCAGCTCTTTGGTTCCCACTGGAACCTCCAATGCACACTAAACCATAGGTCCTTCCTAGTATTTACACCAGCAAAAATGAGCACTAGGCATGAACCCTAACTCCACGTGACCACCATCATGACCATAACCTCAACCCAAAAGGCATGTCACATTTCATGATCTCAGGACTCCTACTACAATGCACCCCAACTCCTCTAATTCCTGAAATCCTGAAAAGGGCTAATGGTTATTTAGCTCCTCCCTTATGCCTTAACCATATGACCTCCAGTTAAGTCCTAGGCCTTACTTCCGAGCGCGTTAGGATTTCATGACTCGTGATTTCATAATGCGACTCTTCTCCCTTTTCCCAAATTGCAAACTCATGACTTCTTCTCCACAGATCAATGGTCCTGAACCTCCTAAGATTTGACAGTCCAGATCCTTCCTTCTCCTGTCGGGATTTTGCAACTCATGATTCCCGAAAAGAGCTTTCTCCAACCTTCCGACTCCTGAAATGTTGAAACTTAGAGTGTCCAATCGACATCCCTCATTGATCCTGATTCAACGATGACTATCCCTCCTGAGCTTGCAAATGTTAAAATACTTTGCCTTTAACTTCCCTTCAACTCCATTGGATCTCTCGGTCCACGAGAAATTTGTATTTCTCCCTCTGAGAACTTCAACCGTTTGTTCAGACTTTTGATGCCTCCCAGCCAAATAATTTGGTGTCAATCCTTCTGAGCTTGACTTATGTGAGGCGAATTCCACCTTCACCCTTGCTTTGAACTATTTGAAATCTCTATCCTTCTTGAACTTGATTTATGCAGCAAACTCAAGGATTTTTCGGAATCCTTGTGTGCACTCCTTGTGGCATTCGCAATTACCTTCAAACTTCAAAATCTGCACACTCCTTGCGATAGACATTCTTCTACCTCTTCCTTGGTTGGATAATCCTAAGACTCCTTCAGCCTGCGCACACCTTACATGGCTCTGTGTTATATTTTCACTTATGCTGGTATAAGAACAACTCTATCTCTCTTGAGCTTGTCTAAGGTAAAACTCAGAAAATCATCAATGCACTCCTTGCGGACCTTCGCTGCACTCCTTGTAGGAATTATCAGGATGAGTAGAAATCGAAACTTATGCTCTCCCTCTCACAGAATTCATACATTCAACATGAAATCATACACATAATCATTGAAACAAATTCATAATAGAGCATATACATAAATTGTAAACATACCATTCAATAGATGAAAACAGTAACCATGATAACACCATGAAATTAGGTTAAGGCCTTCTTTATATTAGTTCAAGTGATTATGTACATGGATTATATAGTAACATCTCTCTGCTCATACAACTCCCACAAGATTTGTTCTTCTCTGTTCTACTCTTACAATGAGAATGAATAATACAATACAATACATACAAGGGATCTTTTAGAGTTTTCCCTCCTACAACCTCAAACTATCTAGTTGAAATTAAAGACTACAACTACTTTATATTTACTACAATAAATGCCTCCAATCGATAGATGAGAGCTATGCTCAATATCTACATTACAATATCCAAACGTTTAAGAACAATTACTATCTCCCAGCTATTACATTAATGTCTCATATTTTGAATTTCAAAATATCCTCAAAATGTGCACTGGTGCATATCCAGTTTTCCTCCACTTGCGCTTGCTTTTGATGCTCCTGCATCATAAATCCATTATCATGCTTAATAACAGTTCTTTCAGGATCATGTTCATGCATCTGTATCTTGTACCATTTCACCTCAAACAAAACTATTTTAAAGGAATTAAAATCACACTAAATTATATCCTCCAAATTCCCATAATACCTATTCTCAGTTTCTTCCAGATTTCTGTCACTTCTAGAGGAAATGTTGGTGACCCTAAACACTACAGTTATCCCACAATCTGAGGTTTTCATCTTATCATCCAACATTTTGATATGAAATTTACAACCATTACACCACATAGCCTTGTGATGTTTCAACTACAACATGGAAAACAAGTAAAAAATACATTGCCAATTAATAAACCTCATATAGGACTTAGTAAATATATATTTCAAAAATTAAACAAACCAAATACATTGAAAAATTGGGAAATAACTAGGAAAATGTGGGTAAACAATTTACTTGTTTGTTTATGTTTTAAACCAAAGGCTAAATCAACTTACCTATTTCACATAAGATCAGGAAATTGATCTCGATGACGATGTGTTGTTTTAATCATCTTACTCACCCCTTCCCATGATAACTTACCGAAGTATTATTCAGTATATTCTATCCAATGCTCCATCCAATCAAGGTTGTTTTCAATGTATAAATGTAAATCATCCCACTCTCGAGCAAATCTATGATAAAATAACAATTTAATATCATTGATTAGTTATTGTTAATAAAGGAATAGTTTAATATAGTTCAATACGCAGGAACAAAAAATGTAAAAAATCAGTATGATAAAATAAAATTGGAAAAATAAATGTGTGATATATTAAATCTACGTCAACATCTAATAATTACCTTTCACAATCCTCATTTTACCTTTCCCCAATAGGACCTCCCCTTCAAATTTGTTGATGGATTCGAGATGCCAAATGCGAGGCACATTCATATTTTATGCTAATTTAGGTAGATATTGACTAATATACACCATGCATTGATATACTATATATCCCTCAACCATATAACCCTCCGAATGTGCTCTTTGTCTAACAAAATCCTTCAATGACTTCAACTGCCTCTCCACCATCCACATCGACCTTGTGTGTACTGATCCACATAATTCAATCTCCTCAACTTGGTGTATAGGTAGTGTTATTGTGCATTGAAAAATGTTGGAGGTAGATATTGTTTCATTTGACACATTAGTCAGGGAATTTCTCTCTTCCAATAACTTATATCTTCTTTATGTATTTCTTTTGATGAAATCCACCTACAAATGTCGATGCAATGAAATAATATCAAGGCATACATAAATTTTCAAATAAAACATAATATGCCAATAAGTTCCGCTACAAATCACATAAGAAGTACATTTTCCTTATAAAACATTAATTACCTCATGTATTTTCCAAGTACATAAATAATCTGTTTTATGTTGTTGTCAAAGTCGTCTGGGAGAGATAAAGGTAGAACATATTGTAACAAAAAACAAATAGTTATTATTTGTTTCCAAAAAATGTGTACCAATAAGAAAATATGTAATTACCTTAATGAATGTATGTTAGTCATGTGTTTTAACCCCACCAAAATCACCTTTTTTCATTAAGATATTTTGTATGTTTGACGAAAACCCCATCGGAAACCTAATTTTTCGAATGACCTCTTTTACAATATTACTTTTTTTCTCTGTAAATAACCAAGGAAGACTAGTATTTTGTTCACGACCATCACCATTATAATTAATAATAACACTTTGCAATGCGTGATTAGCTTCCTGGATGTCACAACAAATATTTCCAATTCTCTCTTTGTCAATCCTTCCATCCAATATTCACCATAACAATTATGTTATGTTCTTCCCGATATGCATTGTATCAAACAGATGAACTATTTGTAGGTGCTCGTAGTATCAAAACCTACTGAATTGCATTGGGTAATTTTCCATTCCTCATGGAAGCCCATTCATGCCTTAATGACATTCATGAAACATCAACAAATTGAAATTAACACTAATTAATCAAACAAAATGAAATTAATACTAATGAAATTAACCAAAGATTTATATAATATGTCATACATAAATAATTTGCATACCTTGACGATTTCTAATATATTCCAACTTCCATAGGCGAGGTGTCATTCTTCGTGGTTTTTTCCCATTCTCTTCTTTACCATTGAATTTTTCTTTGTATGTAGTTCGATAACTATGGTTCTTAGGCAGAAAGTGCCTATACTCATCAAACACTTCCTTTCCTAAACTCCTTGAACGAGAATATTTTATCCTGGGACCACAAACTGGGCATGCAAACTTACCCTTTGTTTGAATACCTACAAGATATATGAATTAATGTAGCGTCGAATTAGAGTTACAATTTAAAATAATGCATGATATCTTCAATATATATATAATATTAAATCACAAAAGAAATTAACAATATACCACAAAAATGTGTTAACCCGGGAGCATCATGAATTGTCCATGATAGTATTCCATGGAATTGAAGTCGTTTTTCCCCTATTGGTCTAGAGATGTCATACATAGTGACGCCAGCCCATAAATTCAACAACTCATCGATAAGAGGCTCAATATATACTTTCATATATTTAACCTGGTACTTACCTAATTGGTTCAACATATTTCATGATTAATTATACTTATCTAGATGTCGTTATATATAAAAGAAATAATTACCATGCACGAAACAAAGAAATGAAATATTTTGTCATACTTTAAAGCAAATAAAAGATAATTAAATACCTGGAACAATCATTGCCAACATTTTGTGCTCTCTCTTGATTGACATCCAAGGAGGAAAGTTATTGTTTATAACAAAAAAAATCCACACTGAGTACGTAGAACGAAGCTCTCCAAATGACACCATCAGCTGTCAACGAAAGTCTAACATTACGAGGTTCTTCTTTAAAAATTGGCCACTTTTCTTCAATGTACTTCAATGCAGATCCATTTGCAGGCATTCGAAGATCATCATCTCGACTTCTATTCTTTGCATGGAAATCCATAAACTGTGTTATACTTTGGCACCTGAACAACCGTTGGAAACGTGGAATTATCATAATATAACGAAGAACTTTGTGAGACACCTTCTTTAACGCTTTGTTGGTTCAATATATACTTATTTGACATTGTGTGCATTAATTTTCTAATGCATATTGTCCATAGTATATGATATGATCATTAGAACATGCATCAATAGCCTGATACTCCATTCCAATTTCTTTCATAATCATGGATATTTCTTCATATGTGTGTGGCAAAATATTTGACGTCAGTAATAGAAATTCACCTAACAATATACAAAATTCAAAATAATAAGTCAATGTAAACAATATTAATCATCAATATCGCATCCATACTAATTTACAAATTAGAAAACAATAGCAATATAGGAAAAAATTGAACCTTTTAAATATTTGTGAACATGCAAACATAAATAATTAATAAATTAAATAACTTAGTATATGTGTGAGGCATGTGTTTTATAAACCATTCAAAACCTTCAATTTCACAAACAACAATATAGAAGATAAAAGATTTTTTGTTGAGCCTTCATAAAGAGGTTGATGTGACTTCTCGAGTAGAGGATCAACATCATGACGATCATCCTGGTTGTCCTCATCCATTGGATAAAATGTGTCTTGGATCAATCTATGTATCTCATCTTCCTGATTTGAATCACTAACGTTATCTCCATCCATATCATCATTAATAACTTGATCAACAGCTTCAATATTCTGATCTCAAAGTTCATCACCCTGTAAAGGAGTATTTATGCTAGTACTTGGAAAATAACTCTCTAGAGGTCGACATTTTGGGGGCATCATCTATATATTTAAAAACAACGTAGAAAAGTTAGTGTGTATAGAAAATATAAAAATCCCAATAAGAAATATTACTAAAATTCATGACATGATGATTATTATAGAGAATACATTAAATATTGAATCCTCTTACCAAGGGATGATATTCATAACCCCCTTCGGCATGCCCCTTCTCCCTACAATGTCTTTCAGGTGTTGTTATTAAAAGTCTTTTTCTTTGCAATCCCTTGCAATCATAGCAATGGAAATAACATTTTCCATCGCCCCTCGCCTCTAATGCCACTCTTAACTGAGCAAGCCTCCGGTCATTTTCGTTCATAGTGACAAATCCATGTACTAACAAGTAATTGTCTTACCTACACAATACCAAATAGTACGTTGTCAATTTTGTATATTTTAGCTACTCCTTCATGATATTTTAGCTACTCCTTTCGATTCTGATATGTTTATTTACAGTGACCTACAATCCTCACAATTATTTCTTCTAAGACATTTTGACATGCTTTTTTTTTTATTATCGATTAACTATTAAGATCAATATGCTTCAATTTTTACTTTAGAGTAGTGTGTAATGAATCACCATGGAAAATAATTACACACCATTTAACGAAAGTAGTCAAAATTTCTCAAACTTGAATCACTCGACACCATACACTAGCCTCCAAGTTGTTTTGTAGAGAAAATGTCAATCTTTGAAATTCACCACTAAAAAAGGAAATCCATCCACTTGTCATCCACAATTGGGCTTGGTTGGTTTAAATTATGACGTGTTGATTTGCATCTACATACAATGGTCGCAATTGTATGCTACGTATAGTGGTCACGATTTTATTTTCTAAGACACTTTGGCATGTTCTCATTTTTCATTGTCTAACTAGTAGATTACATCATGTTATTATAGATTTCATCATGATTTTTTATATTTTAGCTACTCTTTATTAATAGTGTATAAAAAAGTTTCATCAACTACAAACTAGAGTTAATCACTACATCTAGAATTGCATGTGATTATAAAAAACTGAGAGAAACAACATCACATAGGAATAAAATGTTATATGACTAACCTAACCTAATACTAGACTAAAAATATGACATTAATATATATAGGCACAACATCATATAAACACAAACGTTAGAGAGCTAACAAGGTTGCTAAGGGATAGGATTAGACCTAAGTGAATTTTTTTCCACTTTCTATTTCAAACATTAGTCCAACCAGTAAAGTTGTTATGGGTTGGTGGTTTTGTAATAAGGATTAAATTTACATAAGGAATTCTAGGCTCAAATTAATCTAGATTGATAATGACATATGTTTTTAATGTTTGAATTGACTGATTGATGGAGTAATTTTCCCTCTTCTAAAAATACTTCTTCGGAAAATATTTTTCTTTACATTTCACATGAATTTCCATAGAATATACTAACTAGATAGTGACATAAATATTTTGAAATATGGTACTGCACATATAATATATTATCAAGGAAAAAACAAGCTACATGAAATTTCTTTTGAACCAAAAAATACAAGTTAAATGAGTACATAAATAAAAAAACATATTAACCTTGCAAGTTCAAAATCCGAGATATGTAGATTGAGAATTGGATTTTTTCAACTGGTGGGTGAAGGAAAAAATAAACATCTCAAATAAAATCCATGAGCATTGCCACAACTATAGAAAATGTGTCACAAAGTCTCTTAAAGTCAGGTATATATAGATCGACTATCGTTGATATAGCGATGAAAATGCCTGAGTTGACCCACAAAAATTCAATTGGTCGTTGCAATCCGTGTGTGTTAGCGTATGTTTTTTGAGGTATGCAATAATCATCGCTATAGAGACAAAATTTCATGGCAATAGCAACGAAAATCCCACCCAATTTAAAAAACAAAATGAAAATAATGGAAACATGGAAAAATTTCATGGAATAATTTGGCCATATGTAGTAGTGACCCCAAGGAGAGTTCAGTCAGGGGGGGATACCATTTTCCATTGATGTCAAAGGGGGTGAGATAGAAACATTGATGAGGAGCAATGATCACAGGGAGAATGAGCATGGGGATTGTCATGACTAATTGTTTTCATCAATGTTGGTGTTGCCATCAATGCCAAAGGGGGAGATTGTTGGACAATTGGTTTGGATAGTTGGTTGTCATTGATGTCAACCCTTGGAGAGTGATCTTGTATATTTATTTCAACCCTTAGAGATTAATTTCAACCCTTGGAGAGTGATCTTGTATATTTATTTCAACCCTTAAAGATTAATGTCAACCCTTGGAGAAGACTAGTAGATAATTTTGGTAGCACAAAGGTATGGGTAAGGGACCCGAGTTTTTTTTAGGTATAAAGGAATGAAGATCAATGAGTATATAGGTAAGACTATTCTAGATGAATAGTACATGTCATGTCATTTATGGTGATATGTGGTACATCATGTAGTTCATCATGGTTGAGGAGATATGGCTTAGTGAAGTTGGAGAACCCTAATGAGTTATCTAGAAGCCCCCATAAGGTCAACGAAGTCAGTTATTCTAGAATCTCCTAGAAGAAGTGTACCAGTCAAATTGCTAGTAACTAGGAGTTAATCATGGGTAAAGTTGTTGCATTAAGAAAATAATTAAAAATAAATTAGTTGCAACAAGAAGTTGTGAGTTTGTTAATTATGCCAAAGTGGTCAAAGTGGTTCTAAAGAGAAATTATTTAAATAATAAAGTGGTTGTAAAAGAGAAATTATTTAAATAATAAAGTGGTCAAAGTGGTTGCAAAGAGAAATTATTTAAATAATAAAGTGGTTGCAACAAGAAAGTAGTTAAGGGTAAATAAGTTATGATTTGACTAATTAAGGAATTTTTAGTTGCAACAAGAAAGTGGTTATCCCTAAAAGGTAGAGAAAGGGGTAAAAAGTAAACTTCTAGAGGAAGGCACTTGAAAAGTATAAATAAACTTATAGAGGAAACTTCTAGAGGAAGGAACTTGGAAAGTATAAATAAGAGAGTAAGGGACTCCTATTAGAACCTACCTAGCTATTGAACATATTGAATATATATCTTGTGAAAGGTCTCTTGCAGGTACTCATTGATATGTTTGAAGTTGTGCAAGTCTGAGAAAGAGAAAGTTTTGGTAGCTATAGAAACTGGGCATTTTTGTAGCCGTGGGTGTTTTTGTACTCACAGGTTTCAGTAGGTACATAAGTTTTTGTATCTACAAAAAGTGGTAGTTTTAGTATCTACAGGTGGTTTCGTGGCCGCATGTTTTGGTAGCTACAGAAAGAGGCATTTTTGGTAGCCATGGGTGATTTGGAAGCTACAGGAAAGTTGATAGATTTCAGGTACAACAGATCTATCTACGGTATCAAAAGGTATGTTATATGATTATGTGTAGTTGGATGTTGGTACTTGTGTGAGACATGGTTATGGGAGATTGATGATTTATCCTAGAGGGACTATTGGTGGTATAGTACTTGTTGTAGTGAATGGTTTTGAGGTAGATCTGTTGAAGTATAGTGTTTGTGCATCTCTACATTTTATTGGTATATCTTATGGTACATTGTGAGAGGATTTTTTTAGTGGTCTTGATATATGATTGGTACACGCTTGAGGTTACACAACAATGAGGTTTGGCACATGATTTGATGTGAGGATTTATGGTATTTGGATCATGGATAGTATGATGTATTGATAGAGGAATATTTGTTGGTTATATTGGTATATGTCTTTGGTATATGGTTGAGGTACATGTTGGGTACACAGTTGAGACAAGTAGTTGATGAGTTGGCACATACATGAGGTGTATATTTGATGATGTTGGTACATATTTATGAGTCATAGTTGATGCGTATTTGATGCATGATTGGTACATATTTGGTACATTGTTAGAGGCACTTGCTAGTACTATTGTTGGCACATGGTTTATGGGTGATGTGGCATATATGACTTGGTATACTTTTAGAAGCCCATATTGATTGTGTTACATCTTGTTGATGTTTGTGATTAGTCTTGGTTGATGCACATCTTGGTTATAATGTGCATATGGTAGATAGTTGTCTCGGTGATTGATATTGATGAATAGACCTGATTTGATTGATGTGATTGATGAGATAGGTTGATGTGACAGGTTGTTGTGATAGGTTATGTTGTGCATAGTTGATGCACTTGTGTTGGTATAGATTGTTGGTATAGGTTGTTACAGGCTGTTGGTACAGGTTGTTACAGGTTATTTGGTGCAGGTTGATTGGTACAAGTTGTTCGTATAGGTTGATAGGATAGGTTGAAAATGGTAGTGGTTGATTCTATGACAGTGACATGTTATCTACATTTGGAATTTATATTTCAGGGTGGTAGGATGGGCCAAGGATAGGTGGTTGTAGCCACCTTCTAGTTGGAGTTGGATAACCACGGAGTTAGAGCTTCCTTCAAGTTGAATCCTGATAATTAGGGGGTTGGAGCTAGAGAATTGGGTGGTTGTAGCCACCTTCCAGTTGGAGCCAGAGAACATAAGGGGTTGGAGTCATAGAATTGGAAGTTGGTTCTTCCTTGAATGTAATTCTTGAAGACATATAAGAAAAACATGTTGTGGTTTTCTCCTGCATTGTGTTTCCATGTAAAATACTAGTGTATTATGCATTATGTGGTTGTGTCTATTATTGTTTATTATGCATTGATGGATGTTAATGTTTTATGATGCAATAATATCTTAATGATGAACTTATGAACATTGTTGAATAAGTTAAAGGAATATACATTTTTGTTAAAAGGATTAATAAGTGGTATAAATTGCTCACTATTGATTTTCCCCTCTTCTCAATAATCCTACATCTTTTTCTAATATTGATGATGATCCTAGAACTGTTAGGGAGGTAGTGGATTCAGAGGATGGAAAACTCTAGAAAAAAGGCCATGGTTGAAGAAATGGTATCCTTGGACAAGAATGAGGCTTGGGATCTAGTGGATTTCCTGATTGGAATAAATCCCATTGGAAGCAAATGGGTGTTTAAGAAGAATTTGAATGCATAAGGAAAAGTGGAGAAATACAAAGCTTGGTCAATGGAAAAAGGTTAATCCCGGGTAGAGGGAATTTAATTTGGTGATATTTTTTCTCCTATTTCCAAGTTAATTTCAATTAGATTTATTTTATTTGTTGCTTTTGTGTTTTATTTTGAAGTAGAATAGATGGATGTGAAGAAAAAATTCCTACATGGGGATTTGGAAGAAGAAATCATCATGAAGTAGCCAAAAGGATTTGTTGTGAAGGGAAAGAAAGACTTGTTATGCATGATAAAAAAATTCATTGTATGGGTTAAAGCAATCACCAAGGATGTGGTATCAAAAATTTGATACTTATATGTTGGGACTTGGATTCACAAGGAGTAAAGAGGATCAATGTGTGTATTTCAAATTGATTAGTGATGATCTTATTTATTTGTTATTATATGTAGATGATATGTTTCTAATAGGAAATGACAAAGAGAATATTCAATATGTGAAAATTCAGTTGTCCTCTAAATTTTACATGAATAATCTTAGTTCTGCAAATCTCATTTTGGGCATGGAAATTAAAAGAGAATGGGAAAAGAGGAAGCTCTGACTAAATTAGAGGAAATATGTCAAGACAATATTGCAGAGGTTTAATGTTTATGAATGTAAATTGATCAAGGTCCCTATTCCTATAGTTGTAAATTTATCCATGGATCAATGTCTCTAATCACGGGAAGAGGACATGTCTCGTGTTCCATATGTGAGTGTGGTAGGAAGTTTGATGTATGAAATGGTATATACTAGACTGGAAATTCCACATGAAGTGGGATTTTTTATCAAGTATATTTCAAAACCAAGGAAGGATAATTGGAAAATAGTAAAGAGGGTTTTCAAGTATTTGTGTGGCACTACCAGTTATGGATTTTTCTACCAAGGAACACTAGAATTGGACGGAATGTTGGACACACATCGGTTTGTTGATGCACACTGGGCTAGAGATCTAGATCAAAATATATATACAAGTAGGTATGTTTTTAACCTATTTGGAGGAGTAATCAATTAGATGAGAAAAATATAGTCTGTAGTGGCACCCTCAACTACAGAAGTTGAATACATGGAAACCACTCATGAAAGCAAGGAAGTAGTATAGTTACAAAGATTGTGTTCAGGTATTGGATTGGTATAGCAAGATATAAGGATATATTGTGATAGTCATAGTAAAATATTCCTAGAAAATAACCCGGCTTATCATTCAAATACAAAGAAAATTAATGTTCAATATCACTTTGTGAGAGTCATGGTTGAAGAAAAGAAAGTGTTGCTAATGAAGGTGGAAACTTTGAATAATGTAACATGTTCATTAAAAAAATATGTGAGCACTGAGAATTTTTCTTGGCGTAGAGGATATATGGGAATTCATTCCTTGGATTGTTGAATATGTGATCCAAGTGGATATCAATGGCTACCTACCTATTCCAACTGGCTCAAAACAGTTTGTTGGAAATTTACTATTTTTAGCATTTTCAGATCCTAAACTTCTAGGGCCATTTTGAGGGCCTAAAATATGTTTTATCATGTTCGTGCACCTTAACATGAATATCATCATCGATACCTTTCCAACAAGCTATCGTATGCCCCAAATGGAGATCGTATGCCAAAGTTACACCCTTGGGAAGTTGATACACCAAACTACCCAAAACAGGGTCCACAAAACTATTAGCTTTTCATCTTCCGAGGTTAGGGTTTTGGATTTTATTTTTGTTAAAAAGGTCTTTGGATCATCATTGTAACAATCATATTCTTTCAAATGAGTGTATACTTCACATCTCTTCTCAGAGATAAGCTGCCACCATTCTAACGAGTCTTTCACTCTATATTTATACATTTTTGTACATTTCGCTCATTAATAGAAAATGTGTATTACTATATCTTTGTGTTTATGGTTATATATTTGATATATCTCTGTTATATTATTGGATATTTGATATATCTATGTACATTTATTTATTATATCTCCGATCTCATTTCATGCCTAAAATAATTTGTATCACTATGTAACCCTATACCCCCTTGTATGCAAAGAAAACAACAAGTGGAAGAATGTTGGGTAATGTGTGTGTGTCATCGTTTATTTTATGTTTATTAGGAATATGTTTGTAGTGATTAATTGTACAAGGTTTAAATCTATACAGATATGGATGGATAGATAAGGGGGGGAAGAGTGGGGTAGAGAGGTAGAGAGTGCTAGAGTGTGGGGGGAAGAGAAAGGGTGAGTGAGAGTGAGTGA
>JZKD02S0131301.1:186958-213223 GCA_000966675.3 Picea glauca
TAAATCAAATCACATCAACATGCAATGAATCATGATAGCTAAAGTAGTCGATGACTGATTACAAACTGATATGAATAAAATCTAAAACAAAAGTTTGATATATTGAAAGCTAAAGTTGTTACAAGACATCAATTTTCATCCCAATCTGTATCATAAATCCATAGTCTGGTTCTCCCAACAGTGATGATGATGGGTTTATTACAAAAAATGACTAGTATTTAAAGACCTCCCATAGGGTAAAACATCCCTGTGGGAATTATCAAAACAGTTTACAAATATCTGAGGATAATATCCCAAATCTCTATTTCTAATTGAAGCTAACAACTTAAAACAAAACCATATCCAAAGTATCTCCTAAACTTCCATAGCATGCCCATTTGATCATTGTAATTCGTATGTACCTGAAAGAAGACAAAAATAGACAAGTTTAAAAGATATTTTATTGATATAATTGACAAAAATCTAATTTTTAAGACTAGCTACAGAATCTTGCGATTTTGTAGTTGGTCTAAATTGAACACAGAATCATTTCAAAATCAATCCATATCTTAAAGACTATATTCAAACTATTGAACAATATTTGATTGCTAATTAGAAACCAAAAGAATCATTCAAATCGACACTTGTATGCAAATTGAAACAAAGTAAAACGTGGTCAACCGAATGATAACAAATATGGATGCACTCTGTTCACTTTTTTATCACCAATTTGCGGTAAACAAGATCGCATTAGATAATTCGACAACAATGAAATTATTTACATGAATCAATTCCAATTGACACAAATAGTTGCTTCAACCATCAAAAAAATCATTGTCGAATCCAAACGAAATCAACATGATCATTTTTCAAATTAATAGAACTATATTAAACATATAAAAACAATCATACTAATTGTGGCACATAACAATCATTTGTAAATCAAATCAAACAGGGACCAATCGAAACAATTTGGGGTTGATACAATTGTTATGAATCAAAACAGCTCCATGATTTTAGTAAATACATCTTTTGAATAGGTCAAATATAACCAGAATCCAAACGAGAATATTAATTCAATACAAAACAGAGTCGTTCCTGGCAAATCGAAGTCAACATGGTTGTTTTGAGTTTATTAGGAACAAACGAAACTAATCAAAATCAAACCAAATCGACTATCCTAAATCAGACGAGCAGAATTGATTCAAAAACAAACCAAACCGAATCTAAAACCAATCAATTGCCTATACTAAGTTGGGCACGACAAAATCGCATAACCAAATCATAAATACATTTGAGTTTAGTAAAATGAATCTACTATATAGGATTCACAACAAAATCATCTAAACTATAACAGAATCATTTCGAATCAAAACAAACAGAGCTAATTTGGAAGCAAAACCGAATATGTTACAATAATTCAAGCAAACTTACAAAACAAAAATCATGTTGAAATTCATACCTGGACAATAAAAAACAGCTTCGATTATGATAATTTGGAATCGACGAAGGCTGTTGCCGATTCGACATTCCTGAAGACAATCGAACCAGTGGTTTTTTTGTTTCTTGTCATTAGCTTGAAGCCTGTTTCTTTCTCTTGTCAGCACTGTAACTTGGTCCTCTAACGATTTGATATTTGACTGCAACAAGGGAACGTCGGTGTAATAACTCTCTATCCACACACTGCATTGGATGCATGATGTATGTTCCGGTTTTGATATCACAGGAGAGGGTTTGTTTAAATCACCAGAGGCTTCATTATGTAGCTTGATTCCTGGGTAGTTAGGATTGTCCTTTAGGCACGGGGGTAAATTAGAGACATAGTCATAGGGTTGATCGGAGCATAGGCCATGGGAATAGGGGTACTCTTCTACTAGGAAACGCTCGATATCGGAGTCCGAGTCCTCGCTCAAAACTATGGGCTTTTGGTCGACGTTTTTCTTAGGTTTATTCTGGGCAAGTCTTGATATCAATTGAGCATTTTTCTTACCCTTGCTGTCGATAGTACGATTACCCTTGAATTTCTTACTCACAGGCTTCTTGACAGCCTGAGTCTTGTCTATTAAGATGTCGGGTAGGTCGATGTCAGGGAAAACTGAGGTTTTGGAAGGGGGTAGAAGAATATGAAATGGCACGGCTGGTCCAGCCAAAGTCTCACTAACCACATCTTTATCGATTTGAATAGACACCGGATTAGCAAAGCCATTTCTGGATAGAAAGGCTTGCCAATTATTGCCATGAAGATTTAAATGGTGGATGACGATGAGTCTAATCAAGCCGTGATGAAACAAGCTGCTATCAGGCTTCTCGCATTTGAACCTCTTATCCATCTTGTAAAGACTATGCAAGAAGTAATATGGCATGTTCAAAGGATAGCCCATGAAATTCATCAATAACCGGAGGTGATATAGAAAAACCAAGCCATACCGATCTTCACAGGTCACAAATTGTTTCATAATCACCAAAAGATCGTGCCACCTGGGGTTGAGGGTAGAAATAGACATACCTTTATCATAGGAGACAACCTTCCTTGATATGAATAGTAATGGCCACGGAACCTCGTCGACTTTGGATTTTTTAAACCATCGTTGTCCTATAGCTGCCAGTCCTGTAGAAGATCTTATGAACTCTTCATCCAGCTCGAGTTGTATGTCACCTACTTTAGCCCTACACCCATCAAAGGTGAGGGCGAATTGTTGGGCAACCGAAAGGTTGAAACCCTTGAACCTCTATATAAACACCAGCCAACCATTGTTTTCTAAATCCTTACGGGCATCATCGAATAGTAACAGATCTTTACTACCATTTGGCTCTATGCGCACCATCGGTGCCATAGACAGGAGCACACGGTGAGCGAGGTGAATGGTCCAGGGTTTGAACATAGTATACGTAGGGGAAGAATGCTCACAGGCTTAACCAAAAACTTTCAAAGGTGAACCGGGGTAGGGGGAAAACATTAATGACAGAATGTGCGAAGGTGGTGGAGCTATTTTGGCCCATGCAAAATAGTCATTTCCACAGTACAACCGCCGATGCATATAACATTCAAACCACTATGCATATGTTAAAAACCATGCCATTCAATCAATGAAACCTTATGGTAAATCGACCAAACATTTGCACGAGTAAAGTTTTATCATAGCTTTAAAACCAAAAAAATGAATCGAAATCAATACCAAGGGTCGGATCATATGAAATATGTGTTGTGTGAAATGATCTATACGAAGGATATAACCACAACGCCAATCATTTTCATGAAACCAATGTGTCAAGGGGATCGATTAAAACTATAGAAATCAAACCACCAATGCATCACAAATTCGATCAAAAGAATATCATCACAGTCTTGTAAAACGAAATCATATTAACAAAAAAATGCCAAATGAATAAGGATCTTGGAGTCTTGTCAATTGTATAACGATAAGTAAATTGGAAACGCAATAAGCATATAGACAAGAATGATCACAACAATCCAGTGACGATTTTAATGTGACTTTGAAAACCAAGTTTTCACGCTTGTAGTCGTGAAAACGAGAACCAAGGTAAGTGTGCAAATAGCACAAAAATAATAGTGTCATTTTATTCAAGGATTGCGACAAAAATCACGGTTTGAAAAACACTGGTGTAGGTAGCTTATAAGACAGTATAAAAATGTGACTTGGCTACCAACACCATCCAAGATAATTTTTATGCCTATTGGTCAAGTTTCATCACTTGAACTTGGTCCAAGTCTTCAAAATGATACCTACTTCTCCAAAAAACCTAGTGGTGTTGATATTCCCACTAAGAGGTAAAGGATACACTTAGGAGGTCATGTGTGTGGGTTCAAGTTTTTGTTTGTGGTTGAAAATTTCATGTGAATTCAAGGTTTTTTTTGTTGTTGATATGTATTAGATCATTATATTATTTTTCATCTATATCGATACTTTCAGAGGGTAAAAAGTTGGAAGAATTAGCTTGCAAGGTCATTTTAACGGAAAATCCCAATTTGAAAAATTAGGGTTTGAAACCTTCTAGATCCATTTTGAGGCAAAAAATGGTGTTTTTTGGGTAAAAAAATTCTCATGTTTTCCTAAACCCCTTGAAACTAATATACACTCAAATACCTCCCCAATGGTGCAAAAATCACATCAATCAAAGCTTGTATGAAAACTTTATGTCTCTCACAAATTGACATATTGTGTTAACCACCATGGTACAAGAGAATGCCATGTCATCCCTTGTTACTCATGCATATGGGGCTAGGCACATGTGTACTTTTGAAACTATTCTAGAAGGTCCAAAACCTTATCACAATTGAGGGTTGAGGAACTCAAAATTCTACCCCTAGATGGATACCATGCTATGTTAAATATTGGGCCCCTAGGAGGAGAAGGGGTTCCATTATTTTGCATTGTATCTTGTTACATAGTTGAGAAAAACATTTGAGAGTGGTATTTTGTGAGCATAACAAAGGAGGAGAAGGATTTTGTAGTATTTTTTTAAGCCACAATGCCAAAAGGTAACTCCATAGTGAGTTCACATTCCTTTGTATGTGAATTTTATAATTGAAGCAAAGAGAGCATAGCATAGACCTCACCTTCTAGATGGGTTTTATCCTGTATTGGGTTTCCCAGGTAAAATCTTGTATTCATTTGTGTGTATTGTGTGGATTTTTTCATGTTCTTTCATTTTTGTATTTCAATTATTTCTTAAATTCAATCCATAATCTAGAGGTAATAAATTTAGGAACTAAGGAAATAAACTACATAAATCCAATATTTCATAATATTATAAGAATTTTTGTGACAAAATGTTCCAGTGGAATATCCATAGAAATTTACAGATCATATAGGTATCAGAGTGGGTTACTTTGGGGTATATTTTTGAATTTGCATGGATCCAAGAATCACTTTAAGAATAAAGTCGCAGAACCCTATCCATGGCCGACAATATTGTTCATAACAACCCTCGAGATCCAGAAAATGAGATATAGAGAAATTCATTGACATATCTTGCAATATTTCCCTCCTCATGGAAGCTCTAGCAAGCAATCTCGGGCCATTTGGAGAGGTTGGAGACTCTAACTATGAAATCATATCAAAAGGGAAATTGGGAGAAAATGAAGATCCATATAAGGATTCGAGGAAAGAGCCTGAGAAAGATAATCCTAGTTCAAGTGTCATTAACCATTCACAATCCCTATTCAATATGGAAGTGAAAGTGGACATAAATTCATACCAAGGAGATATTGATGCATTAAAATGTAATCATTGGTTGTAGAAACTAGAATTTTATTTCATTATTCACCATATATGAGGAGAAAAACATGTCATTTTCCAAAATGAAGTTAGAGGGTCGGGATTTAGCCTAGTGGGAAAGTCACGCAAAGACACTTAGGCTAAAGGGTGACCCACCAGTAACTAAGTGGGAGGATTTCAAAACCCTCATTAAGTCCCAATTTTATCTTATTGAGAATTTAGAGGACCAATGGATTTGTTGGCATTACTTCAATAAATGGCAGGGGCAGTGTGTGCAGCAGTACACCACCAAGTTCATAAAGATTTAAATCATGATGGATGTTTCTCCTAAGAATCCAGATGTACTCCTCAAGTATTTGGGGGATCTACATAGTCATCTATGAAATCAAATGATTCTCTTTAAGCCAAGGAAAGTGGATGAATCATGTGTATAGGCATAATATCTAGAAAACAAGGGCCACAAGAAAGGGTAGTCAAGTGGTTCCAAGGAGAAAGAGCACTAGGTGTAATACCCCTAGGCTGAACCCTAATTGTAAATGTACATATAGGCTAGTGAGTCAGGATATTTTAGGCTAGAGTCCCTTTGTATATATGTTTTGAAGCTAGAGTGCATGTGTGGTTATTAGGATCGAGACCAATATGTTAAAATCCTAGTGATCCTATCATTGTAATATGTAATCACACTTGGATTATTAATAAAATACATCATTGTTGCAAACCAACTAGACAAAAAGAGTATGGGGGGATAGAACTCCAATAGAAAGGAAAGGGGGCTAAGATTCTAGGAAGAGGATTTAAGCCAAGGGGGCTTAAGCCCAAGGAAATATTATATTAATATTTCCTAAATTCTAAGTGTGGGATATATCTAGATCCTAACTTCCTAAAAGGTGGGGAAACATACCATAAGTGGAGCCTGAGGTAGTTACCAACATGACAAGTGTCAAGTTGGGAACATGCATACTTAAAGTGTTAATGCATTTTCCATCATTCTAATCATTCTTACCATTATTATCTCTTTCACTCTTATCATAAGTACTCTCCTTGCATCCATTATTGGTATTGTACTTTGGGAGCTTGGAGCTGATTGTAACCAGTAAACCTAGTTAAATTCAGGAGAAGAAGTAGGTTTTCAAGCATGTGTGCATTTTGAAGATGCACGTTGTCAAGCCCATGTGAATTCTCTTTAAATGAGAGAATTGTTTGGAATTTATTTCCCTCTTTTCTAGGTAATAGCTATAGTGCTCTGAGACTTTATGTCTGACATGTTGTTGAATCCTTCAAAGGGAAGTGGGACAGCTAAATATTGTTGAGAAAAGAAGGGGTACACTTTCTAGGGTGGGAAATATTGTGGGAAATTAGATCTTGTAGGCTAGTTGCAGAAGTTAACACCTTAACTTGAGTTTATTGTGTTGGTTGTCCCTTAGCCATCTTGGGAAGCCTTCCCTGGTGGAGTTTCTATCCTCAACTTAGGGGTGACCTACTACTAATATTTTATGAGAAGCAAAGTCTATGGTTGGGAGGAAATTCTAAGGTTTGCACATAGTTGGTGAATTATTCAAAGATAAATGTTGTTCTATATGTGTTTTTATGTTATTTATTGTGCGAATACTTATATAAATTGTGTATGTTTTATTGTACATGTTTATGCATGAATTGTATATTATTTGCATTGCATAATTATTTCATATGCACATAATTTTATTTAATTAAATGGTATCAGAGGAAGAATTGTTGAGTGGAATAGATTAGAATTGCATTATGGATGCTACACCAGGAAGCTTCCAAGGAGGGGAAGAGGAAGTGAAAAGGGGGGAAGGATAAGAAAACGACAACCATTACACATCAATGCAAGGATCCCAACAACCATTGTAACCATTGTAATATTGATGGTCACACTGAGTAAAAGTGATAGAAACTACATACATATCTAAACCCAACGAACCACAAGAAGGATGCAAAGAAAAAGAATCTTCTAGCCACATATTCGAGCAATCAGTTCAAAATCATATTTGATGTGGATGATAATAATCTCTACACATCAATGAAGAAGGAGGTGAATCTTAGTGTCCTTCAACACTAGGAAGAAAAGGATATTACCAAACTCTCCCACATCAACATCCAGGTCATGAAGACCAAGATAAACACTTTTTTCACTTTTAGTTCACATGTTAATCTCATAGCAATGGATATGGTTAGAAAGATTGGATCAAAGGTTTGTGATGATCCTAGCCTCTATTCATTGGGTCAGGTAAACAAGGATGTAGATATCGAGGTAATGAAACAATGTAAGATTAAATTTGGTATAAGTGTGTGGTGTAGTGTTTAGGATCCCCTACATGTATACGATGGATGAAATATTCATGAAGAGAGACAAATAGTGTTGCATGATCAAGGATAGGAATTTATACTCAATGCACACAAAGGTAAATAGAAGATCTCACTGGTAAGTTTCAACCAAGCCAAGAAGTTGATTAGTTCCAATAAGAAATATGTTTTACTTATCTTAAGAGAAAATTAGTCTGATGATTAGTCGATAAGAATAAAGGAATCCATGGAGGGGTGTATTAAAGAGAATAAACATCAGTTGGAGTATTTTCTACAGGAATCTAGAGGAGTGTTCCAAGAGCCTAAAGCATTATGACCCAAGAAGGAACTGGAGAAGGAAATACAATTTCCATACTCCCCATTGTCTAACATTAGGTTGTATAGACAATCCATTATGGAAGAAAATTAAGTGAAGAAGAAGTTGAAAAATTTGTTGGATAAATTAGTGATAAAACTCAAAGAGAGATTTTTAATGAGACAAATTGTTCGCAAGATGGATCTTGTATGAGGAAGTGATAGGACAAACAATGAAGGATAAAAATGAGACCCAAATGACTTATGGAGGCCATAACTTCCTTCTTAGAGATTAGATTGGGGAACCAGAGAAGTCTATGGGAATCTCTTGATCCATAGAAGACAACCATTGAGTTAGATTCAAAATATGGATACTTAAAAGTGCACAGGATAAGGTAGAATGCACATGTAGCATTTAGTGCTTAAAAGAGTAAAATGGCCAAAACTCTAGCAGGCTATAACTAGCATCCTAGAGCTCATACGAAGGTGAAATTTGGTCATATTTCCCAAAATATGGTCACGAGGTAACCTAATCGATATCCTATCAAAAATCCAAAGGAGAAAGTGCAAGGATCCATGGACATAGATAAAAATTGCACCTGGTTTAAAGGTGTGCAGAAGGGAGTAACTGGGTATTAATCAAATTGCAATAAATTTATACTCAAGACTCGGAATTGAAAAAGAAATAAGGAACTGGAAAGGTATTGGATAGATGAGTTCAGATATTCACCCAGAAATGTGAATTGGGTAGTAAATTCACAAGAAAATAGAATGACTTATTTTGGTGTTTTTGAAAGGAAGAATGGTGCATAATCTTAATAAATTTGTTAAATTATCATAGTCTAACAAATCCTATTGCCTACACATTTTGTAGAGTTAAAGGAAAAATAGATCATAATAATTAGTGAGCTCAAATACATGGAAGAGGCACAAAGGACTTACATCCATGAAGATTAATTCAAGGGGTTGTGTTTCATCATGGGTAATGCAAGGACATAATCAAATGGGCATGGAGAAGGAAAGGAGGAGAGAATGAATTTTGTGGAGACTATAAAGAATCAACAAAGATGTTTTCAAAGCTATAAGGCTAATAACGAGAGTCTTATGAAATTAAAAGAGTATCAAGATGGAATCAACATCAAAATGTTGCAAAGCTTGGACATAATAGAGAAGAAAGTGGACAAGGGGATAGACTCAAGAAAATCAAAGAGAAACAAATCTCATTATAAAATAAGAGAACCTAGAAGTTTTGATAGGCATAGGCATTACTCACTGTTGACGGGTTAAATCGACCATCTGTCAACTGAGAGAGTGGAACCGGTCTGGGGTTGTCTAATAACCCAAGCCATTTGGGATGAACCACCCTGACGGGTTTAGCGGCTCCATTAGCCGATCTAAGGTCCTAAGAAAACAAAAAAATAAAACTGATCTACTAAAACTAATCTAACTAAAACTAACTAATAAACAAACTAACTAACTAAAACTAATTATTAAAACAAACTACACTAATCTAACTATTCTATAAATACAATCTACTAACTATTACTATACTAACTCTAACTAATTAACTATCTAACTACTAACTGAAATATAACTTATTCACAAAATGTACAATATCTACAATTTACGGATTTAAATAACACACAAAAAACACATTTATGTTCTACCTTAAGACAGTAAAAGACATTTTTTGTTGATTTTGTATTTTTATAAACAAGAAACAAAACAGAAACTAACTAAACTAAACTACTAATATACGAATTCTAATAACTAATCTAAACTAAAACATATATCTAACTAAACTACTAATAAATATACTAAACAAATAAACAACAAACTGACCTGGAAACGCTCCAGATTTGTCCTGTGTATGATGACTGTTTAAGTTGATCGAAGGGAGGAAACCAGCACCGAATAATCCAGAAGATTCTCGTAAACGATAGGCTGCAGTGCTCTTCGAGTTTGTTTATAGGACAAACAAGACATAAAAACAACAACAATCTTATAATTTATAAATCTCTACAATTAGATAAACCCGTATGCAAAGACTTATACAAAATCATTCAATTGATGAAGAAGAGAAATCTGTCATTCAAAAACTGAATCAAGTAATTGTTGTGTTCTTAAATTAGTGAACGAAATCAGGCATGGATGAAACATTAATTCAATCATATCATTCTGCAAAAGACAATGATAGCTAAAGTAGTCACTAATCAAATGCAAATTGATAAGCATAAACATGAAACAAAATATTGATATTATGAAAGCGAAAGTTGTAGTAGAACATCAACTTCTGTCTCAGTTTGTATTAGATATCCATAATCCTGGTTCTCCCACAAGCAAGGATTATCCTTATTACAAAAATAATAAGTATTTATAAGTTTTTCCACAGGGTAAAACCTCCTTGTGGAAGTTATAAAATTGTTTACATAAAATCTAGGAGGATATCCCAATTTTAACTAAACTAGGAAACTTCAATAAAACTAGAAACACAAATATCCTCTAAACTGTCCATCAAATCCCATGCAATTCGAATTCACCTGAAAAAGACCAAACATGAACAAGTTAGAATGATATTGGTTAAAGAAAATAATAAAAATCTAAATCTATAGACCTAGCTACAGAATCCTCTGATTCTGTAGCTAGTCTAAATAAGACACAGAATCAGCATTGAAATTAATTGAAAATCTCTTAAAGAATTCCATTAAATTGACATCAAATTGCCATTTGAAAATGAATCATTTAATTTGAGTTTCTTATGCCATTCTAAATCAAACATGATCCAAATCAATTAAGTGACTACAGAGATAGGCATATTCTGTTTTGTTTGTTATCACAAAGTCGGGTGACAAAATCATATGGAACTGCACTATAATCGTTTCACAACCAATCGAATCCAACAGTTGTAAAATCGTTTGATATTCAATTGAAACTGATATAATCAAACAAATCGTAGGTAATGGTTAAGCAGGAAATATGACCGAATTCAAACAAAATCATTTTCCAATCGTTACAGATGTAATGACATAGCAACCGATTTATACCATAAGCGAATTAAACCAAAACTAGCGCGTAAATGTCTGCAAACGAAATCGTAATGAGATCAATCAATTAGTAACAGAGTTCGTAATAGATATCTGGTCGTTTGTTATTGCACAGTGGGAAAACAAGATCGATTGGATTTGATCAAAATCGTTCCAATCAAATGAATTATAACCAGGTTTGACCAATTCATTTTACAAATTTTAAATCGAACAGAGCAGCAATTATAATCAAAATCCATCTCATCAAATAATTGAACTAACAGCAATCCAATCAAGCGAATCAATCGGCTGGGGTTTAGCATAGTTGCCATGAATCGAATCTATTCCATGATTTGGGCGCACTTGCACATACTTAAATGAGCATATTGTTTTTATAAAAACAAAATCATTCCTTTTGAATTGAAACCGAACAGAGTTGCATTCATGTTCTAAGAAGATTACATGACACAACATATCGTAATAACCAAACTCAATAAAATCGTTTACCAACCACAGCATATGGATCATAAAGAAATCAAATCCAATCGAATCGCATTCTAAATTGATCGTGAAAAACTTCCTGTTCGGAATGGATACAAAACGAATTAAACTGAAAGTGAACCAATAATTTCGTTAACTCAATCAGGCAAACCTATCAATCAAATCTAAACGAACCATTCAAATCCAATCAAAATCTATCGATGGCTATACTGGGAATAATCAAATCATATACCAAATCGAAATTTCTTTTTTATTTTTAGCAAATGAAACAATGTATAGGATACACACATTATAACAGATCCATTTCAAAATGTAAACAGAGCTATTCGAAAACAGAATTCAAATCATTACATCAATCTATCCACTCACATAGCTAAAACGATATTAAAATCCATACCTGTACAACGACGAGACGGCTTGATCATGCCAATTTGGAGTTGATAACTGTCGTAGTCGATTCAACATTTTTTAAAAGGATCGAGACTATTGTATTATGTTTCTTATCAGCTGCTTGGAGTTGGTCTCGTTGGATGGTCAATACCTCAATTCGACTTTCCAGTGATTGGATTTTTTATTGGAGTATGGGAACATCAATGTAATAATGTTCCAACCATAAATCACATTGGTCACAGGAAGACTGTGTGGGGTTTGAAAGAGCAGGCGAGGGTTTGGACATGTGGCTGAGGGTTTCGTTGGGCAACTTAATACCAGGATAGCTAGAGTCATTTCTTAGGCAGGGGGGAAGATTTGTTACGAAATCGTAAGGTGGTTCGGGGCATAAACCCTATGAGTAAGGGTACTCGCTGGCTAAGAATCGTTCCACATCGAAATCCAAATCCTCACTAAGGACAATAGGGTCTCACTCAGCAGAGGGTTTAGCCTTGTTTCTAGCCATTCTCGAAATGAGACGGGCATTCCTTTTTCCTTTGGCATTAGCAGTAGGGTTTTCCTTGGGATTTTTGCTCATAGGTTTCTTTGTAGGCTCGGATTTGTCAGTTCCAATGTCTGGTAAGTCAACCTTAGGGTTGACCGAGGGTTTAGGCAGTAGGACATGTAAGGGTATAGGCGGCTTGGTCTTGGTTTCAATTACCATAGGCTTGTCAACCGGGACATGGTCTAAATCCTCAAAACCATTACGAGCGAGAAAATCTCTCCAGCTATCACCATGAAAACTCAAATGATAAACAACGATAATCTTAATAATCCCATGATGAAACAGGCTACTGTTAGCCTTCTTCCTTTTAAATCTTTTTGACATCTTATATAAGCTACGTTGAAAGTAGAAAGGCATGTTTAAAGGATACCCTATAAAAATCATCAGCAAACGCAGGTGGTAGAGAAAAACGAGCCCGTATCGACCTTCACAGGTCACGAACTTTTTGACTAGCATTAATAGGTCATGCCATTGTGGTTTGAGCATAGATATGGGCATACCTCTGTCACACGAGGTGACTTTGCGCGAGAGAAACAGCAGTGTCCATGGCACCTCCTCGACCTTACAATTCTTAAACCAATGTTGTCCTGAGGCAGGTAACCTCGTAGCAGAGCTGATAAAATTCTCATCGATCTCAATCTGTATATCGCCCACCTTGGATCTACATCCATCGAAATTCATGGAAAACTGTCATGCTACACAGAGATTAAAACCCTCAAATCGTTGCATGAAGGTGAGCCATCTGTTGTCCTCCAAATATTTTCGAGCATTGTCAAACATTAACAAGGCTTGGTTGTCATTTGGCTCGATTTGCACGATTGGTTCCATGGAGCCGAGCACATGGTAAGCTGAGGGTTTGGATCATAACACACACAGGATCATAGCTACCCGAGCTAACAGAAGTGAATGGGCAAAAGGGATAGGCATAAATGCCAGTGTGCAAAGGTGGTGGAGCTTATCTCTGCCATGAAAAATAGCAATTGCCGAAGTACAACCGCCGATTTACATAGTAATTCAACCCATTATAGCATAGTTCAACAGTCATATCACTTGACCGACTAATAAATCAAATGGAAAGTGTATAAACCAACGCGCAAAATCAATGTTATACCAAATTTTTTAAGCCATAAATTATTCCAATTAAAACCAAAATCAAATATTAACCATGCGCTAATGTGTATTCATATAATCAATAGTTTAACCAACGTGCCAATGGGTATTCATATAATCAACCAACCAATAGTTATGAATACCTTAACATAGGGATTATATTAACAAGATATGTATGAAAGACTTAAACATAATACCCATATATCTTATGAAACCAAAGGTCAAGTAGGTCAAATAAAAAGCCAATCCAAATACCAATGCATTACTTAATCAAAAAAAATTACACAATCAATCAAAGCATGAGTACCGATCAAATGATCTCACCAGCTGTATAATGATAAATAAAAAGTGAGCGCAATAGGCATATCGACAAAAGAGATAATGATAGTTCAGATAATGATCGAAATGCGACTTCAAAAGACTGAGTTTTCACGCTTACAGTCGTGAAAACAAAACGAAGTTAAATGTCCAAATGTCGCAAAGAATAAAAATGTCGTCTATTTAAAAATGCGACGAAAAATTGATGTTTGCAAAACATTGGTGTAGGCGGCTTATAAGACAATGGAAAAATGTGAATTGGCTGCCAACAATGGCGACACACTGGCAGAAGTAGTTATCTCTGTCAAAAGAAACAAATTCAGATTAGGACAACAAAGAAAAATTTCAACTCAGAATAACAACCAGAAAATCGTATAAACATCATCATTAACCAATCATTCCAGTAGTGTTTCAAAAGATGAAAATTGATAACAATCTTAAGACCAGCAAGTCACGATATTAAAGATAAAATCTCCAATATTGTTGGCATAGCCACTGCTGCCAGCAGGTGTCCACAGCCTCAACAGGGTTGCCATTTAATCCACTCTGACATTTGTATCCTACGAAGAAGTTCTGGATCAGAATAAAGGACATTAAAGAGGTTCCTTTTTTGCAAATTTTCATATACCCGACATTGCTTCGCTGCCAGCGGGCCTGTTCAGTACCCTGGCGAAGTTGTCTTGGCACCATGCATGCATTTACCTGCTGCCAGCAGACCTATTCAGTATCCCGGGGGGTTTACAAGCACTTCCCACAGCTCTTATTCATAATTTTTGTTTTGTTTTTCATGGATATATAGCTGAGCGGGGTGACGCTGAAAATCATGATATTTTAACATATTTTTTCAGACCTCATCAGAATTTTTTTTTTTTTTTTAGAACTGTCCTTTATCTAGATTCAGAGATGTTTTGTTTAAAAACAACTTCCTAAGACAGGGAGACATCTTCTTAGTCATTCCTTTACGGAAAAGGGACAACGTAAAAAGATAATAGATGATCATGACGATCTTTTCTCAGAGATCGAAATCAATAAACCTCTTTCAAACCACAGACTTTTCCAACACAGATATAAATTTCAGCAATATATCATTGATGTTTGTACAAATTTTTCAAAAGTTATTTCAACGAAGAAAATTTCTATTGTCTTTTTATGAATAGTTCAGTGTACAGGTACGTGCATGTTCAAAAACACAAACTGATAAATTCAAAGAAAAAATCAAAAACCAAAAGCAAACGAGAAAGAAAACAAAAGAAAAATATATACATAATATACAAAGTTAGTTATCAAGCAAAGTATCTCTTCAGGGCTTTTCCATTCACCGGATAGGTGTCAAGCTGCCCTTCAAGATTCTGCAATCGAAAGGAACTAGGACCCAACTTTTAAACAATTAAAAACGGTCCAAGCCATAAATTTTGGAATTTTGTGTGCTCTCCCTTTCCCTCGTGTGGTTTGTCCCACTTCAAGACGAGATCACCTACTTCAAAATTCCTATCAGAAGTGGAGTTAGAATCGAAACACCTTTTAACCAATTGTTGATGTTGATCTAACTTACGTTTAGCTTATGCTCTTACCTCTTCCAGCTTCATCAAAGTGTTAATTCGGTTTTCTAAAGGGGGACAATCTTCTTCTTGTACTTTTTGCGACAACTGAAGTGAAGGAAGAAGAATGTGAGGTGGCAGAATTGCTTCTCTGCCATAAATGAGGAAAAAGGGGGAGTTACCTACAACATCTTTTGGTGTTACCCTATCAGCCCATAACACGTTCAGTAGTGCATTGTGCCAATTCTTGTGATTTTCAACCACGGTTCTCTTGATAATTTTAATCAAGTTCTTGTTTGTTGATTCTGCCAATTCGTTGCCCTGGGGATAGTAACTTGTAGAATACTTCAACTTAATTCCTTTTTCTAAAGAGGAATCGCTCATCTCAATATAGGAAAAGTAAGAAGCATTATCGAAAACTAAACAGTCAGGAATACCAAAACGAGTGATGATATTTGAATTTAGAAAGGCAATTACCTGACTGGTGTTAACAGTTCTTAGTGCAACAGCTTCGGACCATCGAGTAAAGTAATCTGTGGCTGTCACAATAAACTTGTGATGTTTTGAGGACGGAGGGTTAATTGAACCTATGATATCAAGGCCCCACTACTGAAAAGGAGAATCTACTGTAACAGACTGCAGCAGAAAGGCTGGTTTTTGTGACCGCCCTGATGATTTCTGACAGATGATACATTTACGACACAAGGCATGAGCATCTCTGAAAAGAGTAGGCCAGTAATAACTGGCTCTTAAAACTTTATGAGTAGTGGTATCACCACCGAAATGGCCACCAGCTTCTCCTGCATGCAACTCTAGCAAGACTTTCTCTGCTTCATCTTTTTCAAGACAACGCATCAGTACACCGTCAGAATTTTGATGAAACAGGATACCATTAACCAGATGAAAGGAGGCAGACTTTAGTCTCAATGCTCTTATTTTGGCAGGGTCAAGGTGATGGGGGGCTGATCCATGTTCAAGATAGAATCTTATATCGTCGTACCAAGGACTAACAAGGTTTTGTGCATAATAGATTAAACTTTGATCTCTTTGACCTAGGTTTGACGTATCACATTCTTCTTGTTGTCCTGCTTCTGAATCAGCAACTAACTTGCATAACCCTTGGCCTCTCACTATCTGATCTGGGGTGATTTATAAGTCATACTCCTGCAAGGAGGTGACCCAGTTATCTCTCTTTTCTCCAAGTTCCTTCTGCACTAACAGGTTCCTCACGACTGGGTAAGGGACAATGACTTTCATCCTTGACTTCAAAAGATAGGACCGGAAGTGCTTAACTTCTTTGAAAATAGCGTAGGCTTGCCGATATACCACTGGGTAATTAAGTTCAGTGCCTTTAAAAGAGGAGCTCATAAAGGTGATGGGTACTTCGTTGTTCTGGGCATTCTTTTGGGTTAGGACGGCGGCATAGGAACGGTCAGAAGCAAAAGTGTAGAGTGTAAAGTCTTGAGAGAAATATGGGCTCATGAGAGACGGAGCGTCTATAATGGCCTTCTTTATCGCATTAATAGCTTGATTTTCTGTGGGTCCCCAGTGATATTGGGTGTCTTTCTTAATCAATTTCTGTAAAGGCCTGACCATTTCGGAGAAGTTGGGGACAAATCTTCTCACAAAGTTAATCTAGCCTAAGAAAGACTGCATAGATTTTTTGGATGTAGGAGGGGGAAGTTTTGCGATGACTTGAGTCCTTTCAGGGTCAATAATCATCCCTTCACTAGACACAATAAATTCTAAGGGTTTACCCTATTCTACTGCAAAGATGGACTTTTTGGGGTTCAAGGAGATGTTGTATTTACGACATCGCAGTAGAACGGCTCGTAAGTGAGCTAGATGATCATTTTTGTTTTTAGAAAATACAGTCACATCATCTAAGTAAACTACGACAGACTGATTGATTAAGCCTCTGAAATCAATATCCATTTCTCTTTGAAAAGTGGCGTCGGCATTAATCAATCCAAAGGGCATTTTACGATAATCATAAGTGCCCCACGGAGTACGGAAGGTAGCTTTTAGTTGGTCTGGCGGAGACATCAGGACCTGGTTGTATCCAGAGAAACCATCCAATAAAGATAGCCTCTCGGAACCAGATACCTGTTGAAGGATCTGTTCCATGGGTGGGATAGGATAGTTGTCTTTGTCAAATGCCCTATTAAGGTTCCAGAAATCGATGCAAAGTCGAATTTCCCCATTCTTCTTCCGGACTGGGACAAGGTTAGAAACCCATTGAGTGTGCCTAACAGGAAAAATTATCTTAGCATTTAGGAGCTTATTCAATTCTTTTTTAATGATCGGTTCGATTTTGGGGTGCATTTTCCTCAGTTTTTGTTGGAAAGGTAAGGTTTGGGGCTTCATCGAGATGACATGTTGTATGATATTCGGGTCGAAAGTTTTAAGGTCATCATACGTCCATGTGAAGACATCTTTAAATTCCTTAAATAATTTAACAAATGCGGCTTTTTCTTGTCGAGAACATCCCAAGCCTAAGTTAATGCACTGAGGATTTTCATTAGTTCCTAAGTTCACTTTTTCACAAGACAATGAGGAACTATTGGTTTTACAATTGACCGTCTTTTTAAATTTGTCTTGAAAATCATAAAACTTTTCTAATCTAATTACAGATTTTGGAATCAAGTTTACCATATCCGATGAAGATTCAGGAGTTCTCGGATCTGGTATTACAGTGAAATCACGCAAATTGTCATCATGTGTATGTTCATCTATCACCGCGCCTTAAAAGGTTTCTTCCATGTGCAAAAAGTTAATAATATGTTGATCGTCATCAAATACTCTCCAATTCATGATGTTGTCGGGAATGGATGGCCAAAACAGCAGCTCAACTGAGAATGCGTCTGGGGATAAGCCTTCTGCAGGAAGAAGTTTAGAAGCTACATTAGCTAATAAATATACTTCAGAGTTATTCAATCTAGGGATGGAATTTATATTGAAAGCTAAAAATTTATTCATTAAGTTCCATACCTCAGACTGGTAGCTTTTGAGATGCGGAGACAAATAGTGGATAGAATCTCTTACCTGTCTAACCACTATTTCAGAGTCGCCAAAAACGGTTAAATTTTGAATGTTCATATCCAAATCTTTTCTGAGACCTTGCAGTAAAGCTTCATGTTCTGCAGTATTGTTAGTACATTCAAATTCTAACCTACATGCTATCAATGTTTTGTTACCTGCCAGATCGATAATGACGCAGCCTACTCCTGCTCCCTCTTTGGACTTTGACCTGTCGAAATACAAAGACCAAATTTGGTTTGCATCGGGTACATGGGATCTTTGCGTGGAAGTTGTTGGCTATGCATATGCTACAATCTCGGACTGTTGTTCTAGATTGGTGATAGGTGAAACCTTGGCCATGAAATTTCCGAAGAAGGTGTCCATCCCTTGTACTTCAAGTGAATTAGCAGAAGGTGTATATGGTTCATTAGGATCGTTCAAATCTGTGACCGTGAACTTAAGGTAGCGCTCACGATTCACTTTTATTTTATTAGGCTTTCCATTTTCTGGAAGCCATAGATGAGACCAATATGTTGCGAAATAAACTGCTCCGACCAGTCCCTGCTTAAAAAAAAACCATACACTTCTGGAATATCCACAAAAATTATATCAATAACTTGATGAACCTTGGGATTAGACTATAATCTAATAAGCACATTTTTTAGTTCACCTATAACTTTGACATTTGTTCGATCAAGTTGTATGATTTTTAAAGTAGAGGGTTCAACTTAAGCGTTTATCTTTTTACAAACAGACCAAGGCATCACATTGGATGATGCTCCTGAGTCAACCATACAATTATGGATGTTTCTATTAAAAATATCGAAAGTTAATAGGAAAGGAGGTACATTCTTGCGAGTACTAAGAGTGGTGGCTTGTGGATTTTTACTCGCAGTTTCTAAAGCTACTTTATCTACATTATTTACATTATTTACATTACTTACAGGAAGGCTTCCTTTATCTTGAGGATCAGAATTATTTTTAGTGGAAGTCTTCTGAGGGACTTTGTTCCGCACAACCTTGTCACCATTAGAATTACCATTTTTGTCGTTCTCTGAAATATTTTGCAACATTTTTTGCAACAAAAATGGAAACTTCAATAACTCATAAATAGAAATGTTTGCCCTTAAATTTTTAAGATCTTCAACAACATCATAATCTAAGTTAGGGTTTGCATTACTCTGTTTAATATCAACTGATTTAGATTGCTTTGGAGGTGAAGTTGTAGTATTTTCGGAAGAAGGTTTGTTTGTTGTCTTAATCTTAGTATTATAAGGGTGAATTGTCTCGAAGTTAGCTTGAAAGATTCTATCCGAGAAATGTCCAAAGATGTTTGGAGAAGACTCTTCTTCTTGAACTGTCTCTTGCTCAACTACCTCCTCAGGAATCTGAGGAGGCATCAAGTTGCCTTGAGCTTCTAGAATTGTTTGAAGTGCACATTGCAAACTTTCTAGATTAAGGCCTTCGGTGGTTGGGTTAGGTCGGTTGGTAGGAAAAGGCTTCCAGAATGGGGGTTTGTAAGGTCCTTTTCTAGAGGAAGCTTCTTCGGTCGACCTTTTCAAGTCTATAACTTGATTTGATAGTTTTTGAACAACTTTGGTTAAGTTTTCCAAATCAGAGTTTTCAGGTTGTGTTTTACTTTGAGTGGGTCTGGGGAGTATTTCAATCCTCTTTTTGGAAGAAGAACTAGTCTCGGTTTCGTTGTTAGAAGAGTCTTTAAGACTAAGTATGTCTTTTTCGATCTGGTTGGCCTCCTCGAAGGCCTCTAACAACGTGGCTTTCTTAGATCGTTTAACCCAAATAGCTATACTTTGGTGCAAAGCTTTAGTGTAGTATGTTATTATAAGACTCTCAACAGGCATGGAATCTGCAGGGATTCGATTTTTGAGTGTTAAGAATCTTTGATTAAAGTCTTTAACTTTTTCTTTTGGGTTCATTTTTAAGCTAGAAAGATCCATGACTAGGACTTCCGGAGGCTTACCATCTCCGAATTTTTCTAAAAAGCATGAATCAAAATTTTCCCAAGACATGATGGTATGGGGTTGTTGGGCAAAGTACCAAGTGGATGCATTACCCTCGAAAGTATAAGGGAACAACCTACAGATAACATCTTCATGTTTGACATTGTGGAGTCTTATGGATAACATAAATTTTTTAATGTGATCTTCAGCAATCTGTTTTGAATCAGGATTAAACTTGGGGAGCCATTTCTCCGGGTGCTTAGGTAGAGGATGTTGAGCTCCAGGTACAACTACGGCATCTTGGTCAAGCTAAGGTCTAGCAGGGTTGTTCTGATTTTCCATTGGGGTAGTGGGTGTGGAAGGCTGAGAAGGTGAATTACCTTTGTCAAAGGAATCTCCTCCAGAAGAGGAAGGAGATGATGGAGGTGATGAAGGAGGTATCCCAGATCCTCCTGCATTAGGATTTAAGATTGGATCTGAAGGATTCACAGTGAGATTAGTGTCACCTAATTGTTCTTTGATATCAGAGAAGTTCAAAGGTTGGTGTAAGAACCCTCCTAGTTACGACAACGACTCTAACAGCAGGTGCAAAAAATTTTGTTTTAAAAGTGTGTGCACGTGTGTATAAGGGAAACAATCAACGCATATGACTCTGTGTCGCCACCCGATAACAAATAAGATGCGACCATGATGAATGCAAAAAGACGACAAGGACGCGCGAGAAGTAACTGCATGCAAGACGACGATAGACAAGGAGCAACCACGTCTTCTATGGAAGGCACAAGACCAAGAATTCTGACAATGACCACTGGTATTAAAGACAAGGAATGTCTATGACCCCACCACGATCGATTACTCGCCAACTACTCCATTAATTTACTAACCACGAGTACTTAAGCATAAGGTAAAACTAATTAAGTTGTCAACCTTGGTTTAAGGGTCGTACCCCTGTACGTTGGACAATATAAAGGAATAAAAGTCCTTGCATTGATTTAACCTCACCAATACATTATACTACCACAACATTGTTAATAATAACAACGACCTTACACTCCTATGTCATCAAGGCTACATAGCATTTTCCAAAAGCAAAATATTACGATTACATGGTTCATCAACAATTTGCCAAGACCTTACATTATAGTCACATTTGCAATTTACCTAATGTCACCTTACATCTTGTATATTCCCAATGCAATAAACTACATTTACATCCCAATGCATTAAAACTACATTGACATTACCAATGCATTGGAACTACATTAACCTTTCCAATATTACAATACTACATTAACATTACCCATGTATTAAACTACATTAACATTGCCCTAAACGATAACCACCTCACCTTTACATCACAATGACCTTACCATTAATTAACCATATATCCTAAATACATAATCCCTAACAATATAAATTCACTAACATAATCCCTCGTTGTCTTCTAATTTATTTCCATACTTTACAATAGCCTTGCAAAATATTAACACCGCAATTTCACCTCAACATTAACATTTCAGTTTAATGAACGATTAATATTGCAAATTAAACATCGTCATTAACATTTCAATTAATCAAATATTAACAATGCAATTACACAATTAATAACTTGCAGTTACACTTTAATCGATTATTGACATTTCAATGTAAACAAGTATTAACTTTTGAGTAACAAGTATTATTATTCCACAGTAGACAATTATTACCCTTGCAAATTCAGCAATTAAATCCATTTATATAATAGAATCATCATGTAAATAACAACCTATATGTATATCTAAATTTACCTCCCTAAGGAAAACCAAAAGGGTAAAACGTCTACCCGGTTTAATTTACTCTCATTCTAGCCTCGTGATCCTCAAATGATTGTTAATCAATTGTGAAGGTGTGATCCTTAACGTAGGCAAGAAGGCAGCTTGGCGGCTATTGTTAATCATAAAGGGATTACCCACGCTACTCAACCCATAAGTCCTGTATCCGCGGGATATTTATTATGTGGAGTGGTTCCACATAGTGAAAAGCATTTGGGTTTTTAAAAACAAGTAAATAGAATTAACTTTGGAAATCCAATTAGGCATAACTGAAACACGGTTAAGGAACAGTTTATGCAAAATTCCTCCTTGAAAATTTCTTAACCCACCTTGCTAATTTTTTCTTAAATCTTAGATAAGGGTTAAATGTACGCAGTGAACCTTTACCCGAACTGTCTCGACGTTCAAATCCATGCATTCTGGTTGCAGGGTCGGCAATGATAAATCCTACGACAGAACCTAAATAACAACGATATTTACTTAAACACGCTTATCTGGCATCAATCGCCTTACCTGTCATGGTATCAGCAAATGGTTAAGGGTGACGGAACCCTTACGTGTCCACTTATACTACACGGCTCTCTATTTTATGCAACCACCTACTGCAGGGATTCTACTCTTCCCTAGTTACGAGGGCTCAGTGCATTGGGCCGCAAACTAGATAGTGGTTACGTGCGCAGAGGCCTATCTGTCGGACCCGAGTAATGACTGAGACACGCGCCAACCCTGGACCAAATCAAGCGACTGAGATGTGGACTGATCGAGAAAAATCGTTGGGCGGAAGGGATAATAGAGCGATTTTTGTTTCTTTTAATAAACGTTAGGGTTCAAGTGAGGAGTCATTTGTGTTAGACACCTAAGCAGAATTTATTCCAGTTTTCACGACAATCGAACCCCGGTGCATTTCGCCAATGAGCAAATGCGGGTATACCCAGGGATGACAGTTGCCTGGGTCGATTCAGCAGACAAAGTTACTCTTAAAAAACTCCCTCTAGAAATCTTTTGTTTTTCCTTCTTTTTTTTGTTGAATATACAAGGCAAAGAGGCTCAACAATTCGAACTCTAAAGACCACTTGATTCTGGTTACTCTACGGGTTGTGACCGTATTCAACTTCTGGTTTCATCTTGCAAGTCAATGATAATTGACATCGAACCTTCTGGATCGATATGAAAGAAGAATAAACCGTTTAATAAGACATATTCGACCCTTCCTGCCTCGTATCTATAGCCAAAACCCTCGGAAATCATAACAGTTAGCACTCGTGATGAAGTCTTGAATGATAGGTTTCTTAACCCCCCAAAATGGAAAAGGGTTTAGTCATTCATCGTTGAGGGTGAAGGGTCCACAAATAAAACCCTGGCGAAATAAACTAAAGGTAAGGAGGAAGGCTATCAGTAATTAAACATTAAATGGAACGCAATCGGCAATAGCTTACTGCCCAAATTTCGTTATCTTTCTTCGTAAAAACCGGTTGCTACTAAAATATTTTAAATAACTGTAATAGACATTTTGTGATGCGCAAGTTAAATAAAACGCATACAGGAAGAATATGTTGAACACCATATTAATAGATAATACCATTGCAAGAGATAGAACACACCATTATAGCATAAAAACTGTGATAGGTGGAGTCATCCAAAGTGTTTAATGGCAATGTCCAAATAAAGAGAAGATTTAATGGCAGAGTCCAATCACAAGGTAAGCGCGCAGTGATTAATATAATCGTGCATTGATATTAAATTTTAATAATATCCAACCCTAAAATATCAATATTAATAGTTATGGATTTGACTGTATCCATTAATTTATATTACTTTCAAGTGGGTATTACAATAATTCTCTATTTCCTGTTTCTTCTACCAGTAACTCCTTATTTCATTGTTGGTTCAACCAGGAGGTCGCCTGCTATCGATGCCCAACTGAATTAAGGAAGCACACAATCCAAAAACACGTATAAACCCACACAGCAATTCGTCAATGGAATGAAATGCCCACAGTCAGGGGGGGATTCACCCACTATATGAATCAAAATCGAACCCTACTGTAAAATTTCACCCTTGTATATAAACAAAAACACACAAAAAGGAAAAATTGCACACTGAATAAACAAATCGAACCCTACGGTAAAAATTCTCCCTTGTATAAGAACAACGAAAACCCACCCCAAAAAAAAAGAAAAATCGCTCACTGTTCTATGGGGATTGCCTCTTATGGAAAGGTAAACAGAAATAACATAAATCCACAACATTTTACCCGCAACCCTAACCTGCATTGTTATAAAAATAAAAAAAATGAAGATCTACTGAAATACCCCCCTTTTTTTTTTACAGAGTATAAGGGACGAAGAAATAACAATTCACAACCATACAATCAAGATCGCAGTAGTAAATCACTATGCATCCTACTCTATTCAGTTCATGAGCATGCCTTTGCCTTATTTGCTTGCCACAATGACTCCTTGCTCCGTGTCGCTTCTGCTCCTACTTACCGACCCCAATGAACTCACCGGTACCTCCCAGCCAAACGCTAGGGGTACTCTTCTTCCCCCTCAGCCCCCCGAGCCGCAAAGGGGCCACACACAATCAGAGAGTAACTAGCTTCTTAGCTCGCCTCCAAGGCTGAGCTACCACTCAAGTCTGTTGAGAATCCCCAAATCCTACAAGAAATCAGTCCAGTCTCTCTAGTCTCCAGCATAACGATACCAATCTGAGCCAAAATTCCCTTATTTCCCCCTCTCCCCCCCTTTTCTTCAGTCTCAAACCCTAATTCCTCTTTTCTTAGGTTTTCCCCCCTTTTCCCTTTTGATTTTCTTATTTTTCTTTTAAATTTATTTTGTTTATATTATTTTATTTTATTTTTCTTTTCAAAAACTCAAAGGGTATGTGCGCTCCTTATTAATTTCATTTTATTTTCACATGCTTAACTTTATTTGTTTACAGTTTGTTTATAATATAAATATACACATATATATATTCATTTTTTCGATTTTATAAGTATGCATTCATCATTATAGTTTATCATTATCCATCATTTAAATTTACCATTAATAGATATATATATATATATATATATATATATATATATAGGATAAAGAGAGATTAGGGTGATGGAAAACATGTATAGGGGAAAAGTAAATGTATTACATAAAGTGAATAAAGAGGAAATACGGGGAGGGATGACGATTTAGTAATATGAACTTCCCAAGTAAAAGGACGATGGATACTGGAAGATCAAGGTGATGGAGGATAGTTGAACAAGTCGACATGGATAATGAAAGGATAATGGTCTGAGTTTTCGTTTTTCTTTTTTTTTTGAATTTTCATTTTTTAAGGCCACACTAAATTTCCCCCCTGTTTCTAGAAGGTCTTAGGCTTAGGGTTTAGATTATGATCTAGGTAACGATTGGTTAAGGGAATTGCTTACAGTTTTATTTAGGTGTCGATGACTTAGAGATAATTAGGTTGACTCCTTCAACCACCTATATCGCGACGTGCCCTTCAGGTCGCACCACGTGCGCCAAGGGTGCCACTTGCCTTTGGAATTTCTTTTGGCGACGTGCCCTTCAGGATGCGCCACGTGCCCCAAGGGTGCCACTCGTCGACTGAGTTTCTTCTGTGCGACATGCCGTTCAGGATGCACCACGTGCTCCAAGGGTGCCACTCGCCGACTGGACTGATTGGTAGACCTCTATAACCCCTGGAGTAAACACTCCACCAGGTGAACTCATAGGAGACTAAGGGATCTAAGGAATAAGGCCCCGCCTTATTGCGCGCCCCTTAGAATCATCATGAGCGACTGTCGCAGTCGTCCCTCATGGCATCGTGGGTCCTCTCGAACTAGGTAATCGTTAACCTACAGTTCGATCCACGGCGGGAGTGCTAGCAGGTGGTGGCAGGGTTGTTGTCCACCCCTCTCCCTCAACCTCTCTGCCATCGTGTGTGGCCCCTTTACTCCATATGTGAGTCAAGTCGGCAAGATATCGTCAGCCTGCATCACCAATAATCATGTCAAAAATGCCAACATCAAATCATCAAATCAAATAAAACATCATAGTAAACATATCAACCCAAAAGCACACTCCCTGACTCAGTCCAGAGTCCAAGGGGGTTCTACCGATGCCTCTGCATCCTCAAGGTCAAAAACCCTGGACACTCAATAAAACTGAGTCAATAGCACCTGTCTACATCAAATAGTAACACATCATGTCAT
>JZKD02S0131301.1:221610-252917 GCA_000966675.3 Picea glauca
TGATGTTGTGGTCCCCGATAAGGTTTTTGTTGCTGAGGTGTCGGTCGTCAAGGTGTAGTGAAAGTGGATCCCCTCTGGAAGCCATGATATCCCGGTGTATGTATGGCTTGTGTCTGATGCTGCTATGCTCCAGATGAAACCTTCCCTACTGGTCTCGCCAGAGTCCTGGTCTGACCCCCGCTGATAAGCTCCTCCTCTTCTATGAGGGCCTTCTAGACGGCATCATGCAAGGTTTGAGGCATCAAAATCCTAACCTTTTCATGTAGGTTGTCGTTAAGGCCGAACACGAACCTGTTGACCTTAAGTTTCTCAGTGTTAAGGTGTGGAGCATATCGAAGCAGCTCCATAAAATGGGCCTCGTACTTAGGCACCGTACGGATGCCCTATCGTAAGGCGTTGAACTCATTGAGATGATGCTCAATGAATTCCTCTTAAAGGTACCTCTCTCGGAACCATTCCTCGAATAGTTCCCATGACACATCTTCGATGGCCATGTTCAGTTGCGTCAGGAGTGTCTTCCACCATAGAAGAGCGCTCCCCTTCAGTTGAAAGACTTCTATGTAGACCTTCATGTTGGAGGTATAATCGTGAAGTGTGAAGCACATCACCATGTTCTCCAACCATGCCTCGGCGGTAGCGCTGTCTGGGACACTAAAGAACTTAGGAAATTTGACCTTCTCGAGTTCACAGTGAATGATACCAGTACCGACCAGAGCGCGCAGCGGAACCTCAGCGGGTGTCAAGGCCCTGGCCTCATCTCTGTCTAAACAGCTGATTAGTGCCTCGGACATGCACTAAAAATATCTCATCATTCCAACTACATCACCCACTTCTATCTGCTCCTGTCCGAGAACCTGCTTGTCTCCCTGGGGGTTAGACCCCTCATGCGTGGATGTTATTGGAGGCGTTGTGCCTCCTCACGTAGCACCTTGTCGTCTGCCTCCACGAGGTCCTCTAACTATGATTACCTGCATGAATACAAGTCAACTCGTTTAGCAACAGTATAATCAATCATATCAATAAAAGCCGTAGCGACCCCAAGTTGCAGGTTGAACCAGCTCTGATACCAAATGTAACATCCCTCCCGTTTAGTTACAACAAAGAGCCTCACATAACAAGTGCAGAATTATTATTATTTTGTGTGTGTGTGTGTAGAAGGGTAATAAGGACATTATACTCAACATCGCCACATGACGATGAACATGACACATGAAACTCACGTGACAACAACATAATGACCTAAGAATCACATCAACAACTGGAAGCAATGGACAACAATCAACCGATGAAAAATAAGAATGACTACCCGCCTGTCCTATCCTGCAATGGTTAGGACCCCCAGGACACATAAGCAATGCTCAAGCAAAGGTTCCCATTGATTTTGACCATTTAAGGTCTCAGGGATGGCGACTGTTCTGAGGAACAAGGAGGTGTCTACATCCCGCCCGACACAAGTAGACCAAGCCTACTAAGCTAAGGACTATCATCCTAACCACCCAACGCTCCCAAAATTAATTACACTAGCAACTAGAACCCTTACACTGAGCAAATCTAATCACATTGAACGTTTATCAACCAAGTACCAACATTAATTAATAATAAACCACGATTACCCTCAACAGGAAGCGCAATCTAAAAACGAATTTGTCAACTACCCGACCATTAATCAAGGCTAAAAGGCTAATATCTATGATTTAAAATGACGTTAATTACAGACCAATTAACCAGTCTAAATTTAACATAGATTTACAATCAGACAGTAATCCACCTTTCACTTAGTCGCCAATTACAAATTTGCATTAGCATTGAAATCATTTTTAAATGGAAATTAAGTCAACATGTTAATTTAATTTAACATTAAGAATGATCTAGATTAAAGATCTATCAAATCTACATACAATGGTACCAAGTCATAGTATAATTTCTTGCGAACGACTAACATGATTTTACAAGGTAGAATCATTAAATGCAATGCTTGTAGGTCATTAAAATTTACAAGGTAGTTCCTAAGAGAATCATCCTTAAACAAGGGAGTCCTTGGCATTATTTCTTGAAATTCCTTTTAAATAAGTAAATAGTGAAAATGCTAAAACAAGTGTGAAGGTTTAATCAAAAGCTTCAGGAGAAATTATTTTTAAGAGAAGGTAATGAGTGCTTGAAATTGATTACCAAGTGAGTGAAATAATTCTAAAATTTTAACTTATTGACCAACCCCTTTTTTTAACCAATCTTCTCTTAGTATTTAAATCCCTTCCTTTAACAACTAAAACTCACCATTCAAGAATCATCCTTTTCAACTGAACGTACTATTTTTGTAAACTTTCCTTTTTATCACTAAATCAATAATGAATAAAAACATTCTTTTCAACTACTCTTCTATAATTAGTAATTGAAGACAGTAATTGCTTATTGGTCTAGTAATAATTGATGACAGTAAATGAAGACAGTAATAGAAATGGAAGACAGTGAGTTATGATAAGGAAATTCAATTTCGCCAGGAAAATCGTGAATGAAGGTTTAACCTGCGCAGAAGGGAATTTAACCAATATCTACAATAGAAGGGGTTAACCCAATTAGCAATAAATATGAAAATGTTTAAATTATCATTGTCAACAAGGGAAAATACCGATTCATTAAATAACCTTCTAACTAAATAATTGAAAGCAGACTCCTCCATCTCAGAACCCAAGGTGCGAATTGTTGTATATATGAGGGAAAATAGACTGAAAGGTAAATTGTTGACTAGATACTGGTGAATTATTGTCCGTATAATTATTGGTATCACTGCAAAAAGGATAAATTTCAATGCTAGTCAATCCCAGCCACCACAGTCACACTACATGCCTAAACCGTTATCAATGTGTTAAATCGGCAGTGGGAAACAGATGAGATTCACAAATCATGGGCGTTAAGTCTAGAACAATCTGAACAAATGAAAATCCATGACATCCATCTGGATAAGGGTCTGATTAAAAACTTCAGGGTGATGAACCTGGGTGACTGTAGGGACACAGAGAACACTCCCTCAATGATTTCGTGGTGAACCACAGTACACAATCACCTTTACATTTAAAAATAATTCATGGGAAAACACTTACCCCATTCTAACGCAAAGAATGCATCACACAGACAACACAAGGTTCAACGCGGCCAACAGGGAAAAACGTTCTCATTCAAAATTAGCAAACACCTTAAAATTTAGTGATGAACCCCGCCGGTATAAGATGAGGAACATGGGTCTTCACAGTGATATCACAGATAATCTAACCATCATTTAAAACCAATTGCTAAGGTAATTCTTAAAGGAAAACGACATTCCATTTCACTTGATTAAAAAAAACGATTTGGGTTGCGTGTGAACAGTTGAAATCCAAGGATGCCAAGCCTCTGAAAACAGTTGGATCACAAACGTTTCTTATTCTCGGACACAAATATAAAAGTAGAGAGGACATCAATAAAATGTTTTTCCATTCCAGGATATCGTTGTAAAGATTGCAGATGTGGAATCAATCTTTATTATTGCCAGATTACAAATAAATAAATAAAACATGAAACCAAAACGTTTTTCTTTTTTTTTTCTCCATTGCTATAACCCCAATACAGCACAGACAACTATAGGAGAATGCAAGGATCTAAACAGAAAGGATCACACGAAAGGCTAAATCAAGGATTCCATCGGCAAAAATAACTAANAACGACTGAGAGTCACAAATCATGGGCGTTAAGTCTGGAACAACCTGAACAAATGAAAATCCATGACAGCGATCTGGATAAGGGCCTGATTAAAAAATTTGGGGTGATGAACCTGAGCGACTGTAGGGACTTAGAGAACACTCCCTTAGTGATTTCATGGTGAACCACAGTACACAGCCACCTTTACATTTAAAAATAATTCATGGGCAAACACTTACCCCATTCTAACGCATAGAATGCATCACACAAACAATAGAAGGTTCAACGCGGCCAACAGGGAAAAATGTTCTCATTCATAATTAGCAAACGCCTTAAAATTTAGTGATGAACCCCGCTGGTATAAGCTGAGGAACGTGGGTCTTCATAGTGATATCACTGAGAATCTAACCATCATTTAAAACCAATTTCTAAGGTAATTCTTAAAGGAAAATGACATTCCATTTCACTTGATAAAAAAAAACGATTTGGGCTGCGTGTGAACAGTTGGAATCCAAGGATGCCAAGCCTCTAAAAATAGTTGGATAACAAATGTTTCATATTCTCGGACGCAAATATAAAAGCAGTCAGGACATCAATAAAACGTTTTTCCATTCGAGGATATCATTGTAAAGAATCCTTCAAATCGTGGTACCATCATTGTGTTTTGTCTGATAAAACCCTCGACCTCCTTGTACCAGTCATCGTGACACTGTAAAGTTAGAATATTTTCACGTAGATTCGTTTGAAGAGGCAGCACCGAAAATATGTGTGGTCTCCAACTCAATGCATCTGCCACTTGGTTCATTGTTCCCTTTATGTAAGGAATCTCAAAGTCATACTCGCTAAGAAATTCTGACCAACGTCGTTGTCGCACGTTCAGGTTGCTTTGCGTAAAAATGTGTTATAGTCCACAGTGGTCAGTCTTTAGTTCAAATTTTTGTCCGACAAGTTAGTGTCTCCAAACCTTCAAGGAATAAACAATGGCTAACAACTCCAAATCATGCGTCGCGTAGTTCTCCTCATGTCTTCTCATTTTCCTCAAAATGTAAGCAATCACTCGTCTGTCTTACATCAAGACTCCGCCTAATCCTTCCTTGGATGTGTCAGTGCATACCAAGAAGTCTGCATCCATGTCAGGGACCTTTAGTATCGGTGTTGTTGTCAACAATTCCTTGAGCCTCCGAAATGCTTCCGCACATTTCTCTGTCCAAACAAACTTTTTGTTCTTCTTCTACAACTCTGTGATCAGATTTTCTATCTTCGAAAACCCATCGATGAACCGTCGATAGTATCCTGCTAAACCCATGAAGCTATGCACTTCCGAGACATTCGTCGGCGCAGGCCATTCCATAATAGCCTCGAAATTTGTTGGATCCATGACGATGCCTTCACTGGAGATGACATTCCCCAAGTAGTGAATCTTTGATTGGTAAAAAGAGCATTTGGACAACTTCCCATACAATTTGTGCTCTTGTAGACACTGCAATACCAAGTGCAAGTGCTCGCCATGCTCCTCCGTCGTCCTAGAGTAAATAAAAATATTTTCAATGAATACTTGGACGAACTTGTCCAAGTACTCACGGAACACCCCGTTCATCAAACTCATAAATACCCCTGGGGCATTTGTTAGTCCAAATGGTAAAACAGTAAACTTGTAATGTCCAAACCTCATCTTAAAGGCGGTCTTAAGGACGTCATCCTCCTTGATCTATAACTGGTGATACCCTGATCGCAAATCAATCTTGGAGAACATCGTCGCGCCCTTCATTTGATCAAACAGATCATCAATTCTCGACAACGGATATTGATTCTTGATCATGAACTTGTTCAGTTGACAGTAGTCAATGTAGAGCCTCCATGATCCATCCTTCTTCCATATGAAAATAACATGTGCACCCCACAGTGACACACTAGGACGTATCAGTCCCAGGTCCAACAACTCCTTTAGTTGCATTTTCAACTCTTGTAACTTCGGGGTCGACATCTGATAAGGCGTCCTTTCTATTGGTTCAGTCCCCAGTTTTAGGTCTATGGTAAACTCCAATTTCCTCTCTGGTGGCATCCCAGTTAACTCCTCTGGAAACACATCCACAAACTCTCTCACCGTCGGAAGGTGTTCTGGACCTTCCGCTACTCCCTTCTCATTTAATGCAAGGATTGCATACAGTTTGCACCCCTTGCACATGCTCTTCTGATGTTGCAAGGAAGAGATGAACCTCAGGGAAACTCCCTGGTTCTATCCTACAATCACATGTCTCTGTCCCTCATCATCGACCAAGCTTAATCATTTCGTCTTATAGTTGAGTATCGCCTCATGTGATTCCAACTAGTCCATACCAATCACGACATCATACGACCCTAGGATCATGACGTACAGGTTGGCCCTGGTGAAAAACTCTCCCAGGTTAAGGATACATCCCGTAATATTTCCTCCAACCTTTTGTTTGGCTCCTAAATCCATCTCTACGAAGCTAAACTCATCCTATTCAACTACCTTTACCTTAATCCTTTTTAGCACTGCACCAGAAATGAAACTCTCGGTAGCACTGGGATATATCAAAATACTAAGGTTATGGTCAGCGACAGTACCTGTCATCTCAAGCATAGTCAACTGGTGCTCTGCCTGGTGGTTATTCACCGCTGCATGAATCCGATGGGCCTTGCCCATATCTCCCATGATAGTGGGTCCAACTGATCCAGATGCTCTGGTCCTCTCCACAGGGCAGTCGCACTGGTAGTGTGGCTCCCAACACGTCCAACACCCCTTCTTCATCCCAGTAGTCCTGGTACCTGAAGTAGAAGATGACGGCCCACTGGCCTAGAATCCTGGTTTGTTCTACTGAACAGGCCTAAACTGTTGTTGTTGTGGTCGACATTATCATTGATGTTGTGGTCCCCGATAAGGTTTTTGTTGCTGAGGTGTCGGTCGTCAAGGTGTAGTGAAAGTGGATCCCCTCTGGAAGCCATGATATCCCGGTGTATGTATGGCTTGTGTCTAATGCTTCTATGCTCCAGATGAAACCTTCCCTACTAGTCTCGCCGGAGTTCTGGTCTGACCCCCGCTAATAAGCTCCTCCTCTTCTATGAGGGCCTTCTAGACGGCATCATGCAAGGTTTGAGGCATCAAAATCCTAACCTTTGCACGTAGGTTGTCGTTAAGGCCGAACATGAACCTGTTGACCTTAAGTTTCTCAGTGTTAAGGTGTGGAGCATACCGAAGCAGCTCCATAAAATGGGCCTCGTACTTAGGCACCGTACGGATGCCCTGTCGTAAGGCGTTGAACTCATTGAGATGATGCTCAATGAATTCCTCTTAAAGGTACCTCTCTCGGAACCATTCCTCGAACAGTTCCCATGACACATCTTCGATGGCCATGTTCAGTTGCGTCAGGAGTGTCTTCCACCATAGAAGAGCGCTCCCCTTCAGTTGAAAGACTTCCATGTAGACCTTCATGTTGGAGGTATAATCGTGAAGTGTGAAGCACATCACCATGTTCTCCAACCATGCCTCGGCGGTAGCGTTGTCTGGGACACTAAAGAACTTAGGAAATTTGACCTTCTCGAGTTCACAGTGAATGATACCAGTACCGACCAGAGCGCGCAGCGGAACCTCAGCGGGTGTCAAGGCCCTGGCCTCATCTCTGTCTAAACAGCTGATCGGTGCCTCGGACATGCACTAAAAATATATCATCATTCCAACTACATCACCCACTTCTATCTACTCCTGTCCGAGAACCTTCTTGTCTTCCTGGGGGTTAGACCCCTCATGCGTGGATGTTATTGGAGGCGTTGTGCCTCCTCACGTAGCACCCTGTCGTCTGCCTCCACGACATCCTCTAACTATGATTACCTGCACGAATACAAGTCAACTCGTTTAGCAACAGTATAATCGATCATATCAATAAAAGCCGTAGCGACCCCAAGTTGCCGGTTGAACCAGCTCTGATACCAAATGTAACATCCCTCCCGTTTAGTTACAACAAAGAGCCTCACATAACAAGTGCAGAATTATTATTATTTTTTGTGTGTGTGTGTAGAAGGGTAATAAGGACATTATACTCAACATCGCCACATGACGATGAACATGACACATGCAAATCACGTGACAACAACATAATGACCTAAGAATCACATCAACAACTGGAAGCAATGGACGACAATCAACCGACGAAAAATAAGAATGACTACCCGCCTGTCCTATCCTGCAATGGTTAGGACCCCCAGGACACATAAGCAATGCTCAAGCAAAGGTTCCCATTGATTTGACCATTTAAGGTCTCAGGGATAGCGATTGTTCTGAGGAACAAGGAGGTGTCTACATCCCACCCGACACAAGTAGACCAAGCCTACTAAGCTAAGGACTATCATCTTAACCACCCAACGCTCCCAAAATTAATTACACTAGCAAGTAGAACCCTTACACTGAGCAAATCTAATCACATTGAACGTTTATCAACCAAGTACCAACATTAATTAATAATAAACCACAATTACCCTCAACAGGAAGCGCAATCTAAAAACGAATTTGTCAACTACCCGACCATTAATCAAGGCTAAAAGGCTAATATCTATGATTTAAAATGGCGTTAAATACAGACCAATTAACCAGTCTAAATTTAACATAGATTTACAATCAGACAGTAATCCACCTTTCACTTAGTCGCCAATTACAAATTTGCATTAGCATTGAAATCATTTGTAAATGGAAATTAAGTCAACATGTTAATTTAATTTAACATTAAGAATGATCTAGATTAAAGATCTATCAAATCTACATACAATGGTACCAATTCATAGTATAATTTCTTGCGAACGACTAACATGATTTTACAAGGTAGAATCATTAAATGCAATGCTTGTAGGTCATTAAAATTTACAAGGTAGTTCCTAAGAGAATCATCCTTAAACAAGGGAGTCCTTGGCATTATTTCTTGAAATTCCTTTTAAATAAGTAAATAGTGAAAATGCTAAAACAAGTGTGAAGGTTTAATCAAAAGCTTCAGGAGAAATTATTTTTAAGAGAAGGTAATGAGTGCTTGAAATTGATTACCAAGTGAGTGAAATAATTCTAAAATTTTAACTTATTGACCAACCCCTTTTTTTAACCAATCTTCTCTTAGTATTTAAATCCCTTCCTTTAACAACTAAAACTCACCATTCAAGAATCATCCTTTTCAACTGAACGTACTATTTTTGTAAACTTTCCTTTTTATCACTAAATCAATAATGAATAAAAACATTCTTTTCAACTACTCTTCTATAATTAGTAATTGAAGACAGTAATTGCTTATTGGTCTAGTAATAATTGATGACAGTAAATGAAGACAGTAATAGAAATGGAAGACAGTGAGTTATGATAAGGAAATTCAATTTCGCCAGGAAAATCGTGAATGAAGGTTTAACCTGCGCAGAAGGGAATTTAACCAATATCTACAATAGAAGGGGTTAACCCAATTAGCAATAAATATGAAAATGTTTAAATTATCATTGTCAACAAGGGAAAATACCGATTCATTAAATAACCTTCTAACTAAATAATTGAAAGCAGACTCCTCCATCTCAGAACCCAAGGTGCGAATTGTTGTATATATGAGGGAAAATAGACTGAAAGGTAAATTGTTGACTAGATACTGGTGAATTATTGTCCGTATAATTATTGGTATCACTGCAAAAAGGATAAATTTCAATGCTAGTCAATCCCAGCCACCACAGTCACACTACATGCCTAAACCGTTATCAATGTGTTAAATCGGCAGTGGGAAACAGATGAGATTCACAAATCATGGGCGTTAAGTCTAGAACAATCTGAACAAATGAAAATCCATGACATCCATCTGGATAAGGGTCTGATTAAAAACTTCAGGGTGATGAACCTGGGTGACTGTAGGGACACAGAGAACACTCCCTCAATGATTTCGTGGTGAACCACAGTACACAATCACCTTTACATTTAAAAATAATTCATGGGAAAACACTTACCCCATTCTAACGCAAAGAATGCATCACACAGACAACACAAGGTTCAACGCGGCCAACAGGGAAAAACGTTCTCATTCAAAATTAGCAAACACCTTAAAATTTAGTGATGAACCCCGCCGGTATAAGATGAGGAACATGGGTCTTCACAGTGATATCACAGATAATCTAACCATCATTTAAAACCAATTGCTAAGGTAATTCTTAAAGGAAAACGACATTCCATTTCACTTGATTAAAAAAAACGATTTGGGTTGCGTGTGAACAGTTGAAATCCAAGGATGCCAAGCCTCTGAAAACAGTTGGATCACAAACGTTTCTTATTCTCGGACACAAATATAAAAGTAGAGAGGACATCAATAAAATGTTTTTCCATTCCAGGATATCGTTGTAAAGATTGCAGATGTGGAATCAATCTTTATTATTGCCAGATTACAAATAAATAAATAAAACATGAAACCAAAACGTTTTTCTTTTTTTTTTCTCCATTGCTATAACCCCAATACAGCACAGACAACTATAGGAGAATGCAAGGATCTAAACAGAAAGGATCACACGAAAGGCTAAATCAAGGATTCCATCGGCAAAAATAACTAANGAACCCCGCCGGTATAAGATGAGGAACATGGGTCTTCACAGTGATATCACAAATAATATAACCATCATTTAAAACCAATTGCTAAGGTAATTCTTAAAGGAAAACGACATTCCATTTCACTTGATTAAAAAAAATGATTTGGGTTGCGTGTGAACAGTTGAAATCCAAGGACGCTAAGCCTCTGAAAACAGTTGGATCACAAACGTTTCTTATTCTCGAACACAAATATAAAAGCAGAGAGGACATCAATAAAATGTTTTTCCATTCCAGGATATCGTTGTAAAGATTGCAGACGTGGAATCAATCTTTATTATTGCCAGATTACAAATAAATAAATAAAACATGAAACCAAAACGTTTTTCTTTTTTTCTCTCCATTGCTATAACCCCAATACAGCACAGACAACTATAGGAGAATGCAAGGATCTAAACAGAAAGGATCACACGAAAGGCTAAATCAAGGATTCCATCGGCAAAAATAACTAAATGAAAACTCGACTCCTCATTGGTCATTCGATAAAAATGAAATCGAACTCTCAACAATAAAATACATGGATGAGCTTCAGGCTACCATAACCCTTAACTATAGCCATTTGTCCAAGAAGAGTGTAGGCGATGACTCCAGGGTGAAAAGGAAAAGCAGTAGAAGATTGTTGCAAGGGACAAATCAATCGCAAGAGGGCGCAATACAATCAACCAGCCAAGAACAATCAGGAGGGGTGGACGGATGACAAGAACTTCCTCTGCTCTCCATCCTCACACAAAAAAGCAGGGCGTTGAGATCCATAGGTCTTTTAACGCTAAGGCGACGACCATAGATCAGGCTCCTGGCCGACTTCTCATGCGAGGACTGGTGAGCTAGGGACGAAGGCTAACAGCCACGAAGGTCGTAATCACACACAACAAGGTGGTCAAGACATGCATGTAAATGAAGGCCATGAGAGTCAACAATCGTCGAGCTAGGCTAAGAAAAGTTCAGTCAACAATTTAAACATCCAATCTATTTACATAATAAACATGCAGATCCAATCATAAAACCTACAACATATACTATACAAAATGAAAGGAGAGTATCGTTGCATGTTCGCCCACTCTGAGTGACGACCGCGCTCTCCATGCAGCTCCCGATCGTTGATCGTCGAGACTTCACCAGTACCTTCCAGCCAATGCTCAGGGTACTCTTCTTCCTCCTTAGCCCCCCGAGCCACAAAGGAGCTACACACACTATCCAGAAGTTTTGTCTAACTCCCAGCTTACCTCATAAGGCTGAGCTACCACTCCTCTCCGAGCTGGGTATCCAAACTCCCACAAGTAAATCAGTCAAGTCGATATTTCTGCAGTGTAACATTATCCAAACAGAAGATGGTCCTTCATCCTTCTCCTTCCTTCATTTTATAGAGTTTCGAACTTCCTTTCTTTCCTAAAATCTCATTTAATTAAGGTTTTAAAAATAAATTCCTAAAAATTCCTCTCTGTACAAGTGTCCCCCATCCCCTACATTCCTCCATAAATTAATTTCTTTAATTAAGTAATTATCTTTATTTCCCTCACCCACCTAGAGTTACTCCTAGAATCACTCCTAGGTTTCCTCAAATTCTCTGGCAGGCTTTAATAGCTTTCCCTTTTATTAAATTGCTAATTCAATTTAAAATTAGAAGCTCTTAAATGGTAGATTCTTTACTAAGTTGGCTTTCTGCTTTTTCCCTTAAGTTACCCTTTTTCCCTTTTTATGTTACCTCTTTTCCCTAGTTTCCCTTTTTTTTATTTTCCCTCTTTCCCCTTTTACTTAGAACTCAAAAAGGCAGGTGTGAAAATTAACCCTTTTTCACTTTTATTATTTAATTAGTATACTTTAATTTATTAAGGTAATAAAACAATTAATTCCCTCTTTAATTTTAATCCAATAAAATTTTACCTTTTTTGAATAAATTAAATTTCTTACTCCCTTCATGTTACAAGATTTAACGAATATCATAATTATTATTTAAGTTGTTTTTATTTTTATTACTATTGTTTTTTTTTTATAGAAGACAAAATTTTACTACTAACATAATTTAGACTTAGGCCTAAAATTTCGTACTGGGCGACATTTAATTAGGGAAATTGTTTTAAAAATTACTTAACATGTTATTTGTCTTAGGGCCATCTAGGTTCATCCCTCTGTCATCAACAATGTGATGTGCCCTTCAGGACACACTAGGTCCTCCAAGGGTGTCACTCGCCTTATATGTTCCTTTGCGCGACGTTCCCTTCAGGATGCACTACGCACTCCAAGGGTGCCACTCACCTCAATATGTTTCCTTTGTGCGATGTGCCCTTCAGGATGCACTACGTGCTCCAAGGGTGCCACTCGTCTCTTGATTGATTTGGTAGACATCAATAACCCCTGGAGTCAATACTCCGCCAGGTGAACTTGTGGGAGACTAAGGGCCTCTAAGGAATAAGGCCCCCACCTTATTGCATGCCCCTTAGAATCATCATGAGCGACTGTCACAATCTACCCTCACGACATCATGGGTCCTCTCGAACTAGGTAATCGTTAACCTATAGTTCGAGCCACAGCGGGAGTGCTAGTAGGCTGTGGCAGGGTTGTTGTCCACACCTCTCCCTCAACATATTTGGTAGTCGTGTGTGACCCCTTTACTCCATATGTGAGTTTGGTTAGCAAGTTATCGTCAGCCTGCATCATCAATGAATCATGTCATAATATATCCATATCATATCAACTAATCAGAAGAACTGAAATCACAGTAAAACAATCAAACCCCAATGGTACACTCCCCGACTTGATCCGAAGTCCAAGGGGTTCCATCAATGCCTCAACATCCTCTAGGTCCATAATCCAGCACACTCAGTAAAACCGATTCAATAGCACCTATCTATGTCAATGTAGTAAAACAACATGTCATCAACCCATAACACCTCATAATCAAAAAGTTTTAATAGCATAATAATCTGGATCACTTGCGAGAAAGTGCCCTCAAAAATAAGTTTGCTCAGTGAGCCAGAGCAGGAATTTACAAAAGTAATGTTTTTACATTTACGCTAAGTTGTTTCTTGGAGTCACTTTAGCAAGCAATCAACAATGAAACAAGCGTGCGTGCAACGACCACGACAACAAGTATAAAAATGTAGTTTATTTATTTTACTTTGTCGCATTCATACTTAATCTCGCATTTTTTGTTTTATGATGATCTCACAAGTTTGATTGCAGGATTAGTACTAAGTTTGATTACATGAATGAAGACGCTCGCATTCCATGCCACAATGATTTTCAAGAATCACAAAATTTTTGAAAAAAAAAAAATTTCTTTATTGACTGCTTGAAGGAGCTGATTCTCGTTCTACACATCATGGCGTTTGTTGTTACACAGAGACCATTCATAAAACCATTTTCCTTCATGAATTATTTCTTCCCATCTCTCCTTCAAAGCAGATTTGTCATCCCTATGTTGAAGCCCATCTTCCATTGAATTATCCTTCATGACTTCTCACACGCGTATCTTTTTGAGTCGCATACATCTCTTTATCTTTTCCAGATCATTTTTCCTTGTCAATAAAACTATCCATCTCCCTTTCCATGACTACATTTCCTTGCCATAAACATTATTGCTACTAAGATATTTCCTATAGTCCTACTAATATTTTTATCAGAACTCACATTCACTGATGTGGGATTCCTCAAGGCCCACCTTTCAACAAGTATTTCCCCATTGACCTCAACACCTTATCTGGGATATAAACTAGAGTTCCTTTTGAGTACCTAGAGGCTTGCATGCCTTAATGGCAAGTTCTCTCACTGACAATCATGGGAATACATCAATGTCCCTTGATCATTAGATCTTGCAAGTGAATCGACATCAGCTCATTCATTCGCACTTTGCAAGATGTACTCGCGTACCTTGGAACTCATTGACATCAATGGTTAGTTTGCCTCGCATTGGTTAATGGCATTCATCAATGGCTAGTAATCTAATGACTTCTCTTCATGCTCGACATTGACACATCCATTTGCATGATTAGAATTGTACCATCAGGTTGTAGTAGGTGAAGACTATACACTTTTTCCTGACTTCCTCATCAATTATAGCAGCATGACTTCAGCTATCTGAGAGTACTATAGTTCCACTTTCATACTTCCTCTTTTCCATGATTCATTCAATAGAAGTTCATATTCCTCCACTTCACATTCTTTGATCCAATAGACAGCAGTCGCAGCTACAACAGCAGTCACTTTTCACATGATCCTACAGTAGTGACATCTTTCATGCTCCAGTAGCCACATCAGCCATATTCTTATTGCATAGTTCATCAACATTTTGGGTAAGTGGAGGTATGTTATTTTCTAAACTTTAAGCATGTAATTCCTCAGCTGCTANTTTAAGAGAAGGTAATGAGTGCTTGAAATTGATTACCAAGTGAGTGAAATAATTCTAAAATTTTAACTTATTGACCAACCCCTTTTTTTAACCAATCTTCTCTTAGTATTTAAATCCCTTCCTTTAACAACTAAAACTCACCATTCAAGAATCATCCTTTTCAACTGAACGTACTATTTTTGTAAACTTTCCTTTTTATCACTAAATCAATAATGAATAAAAACATTCTTTTCAACTACTCTTCTATAATTAGTAATTGAAGACAGTAATTGCTTATTGGTCTAGTAATAATTGATGACAGTAAATGAAGACAGTAATAGAAATGGAAGACAGTGAGTTATGATAAGGAAATTCAATTTCGCCAGGAAAATCGTGAATGAAGGTTTAACCTGCGCAGAAGGGAATTTAACCAATATCTACAATAGAAGGGGTTAACCCAATTAGCAATAAATATGAAAATGTTTAAATTATCATTGTCAACAAGGGAAAATACCGATTCATTAAATAACCTTCTAACTAAATAATTGAAAGCAGACTCCTCCATCTCAGAACCCAAGGTGCGAATTGTTGTATATATGAGGGAAAATAGACTGAAAGGTAAATTGTTGACTAGATACTGGTGAATTATTGTCCGTATAATTATTGGTATCACTGCAAAAAGGATAAATTTCAATGCTAGTCAATCCCAGCCACCACAGTCACACTACATGCCTAAACCGTTATCAATGTGTTAAATCGGCAGTGGGAAACAGATGAGATTCACAAATCATGGGCGTTAAGTCTAGAACAATCTGAACAAATGAAAATCCATGACATCCATCTGGATAAGGGTCTGATTAAAAACTTCAGGGTGATGAACCTGGGTGACTGTAGGGACACAGAGAACACTCCCTCAATGATTTCGTGGTGAACCACAGTACACAATCACCTTTACATTTAAAAATAATTCATGGGAAAACACTTACCCCATTCTAACGCAAAGAATGCATCACACAGACAACACAAGGTTCAACGCGGCCAACAGGGAAAAACGTTCTCATTCAAAATTAGCAAACACCTTAAAATTTAGTGATGAACCCCGCCGGTATAAGATGAGGAACATGGGTCTTCACAGTGATATCACAGATAATCTAACCATCATTTAAAACCAATTGCTAAGGTAATTCTTAAAGGAAAACGACATTCCATTTCACTTGATTAAAAAAAACGATTTGGGTTGCGTGTGAACAGTTGAAATCCAAGGATGCCAAGCCTCTGAAAACAGTTGGATCACAAACGTTTCTTATTCTCGGACACAAATATAAAAGTAGAGAGGACATCAATAAAATGTTTTTCCATTCCAGGATATCGTTGTAAAGATTGCAGATGTGGAATCAATCTTTATTATTGCCAGATTACAAATAAATAAATAAAACATGAAACCAAAACGTTTTTCTTTTTTTTTTCTCCATTGCTATAACCCCAATACAGCACAGACAACTATAGGAGAATGCAAGGATCTAAACAGAAAGGATCACACGAAAGGCTAAATCAAGGATTCCATCGGCAAAAATAACTAAATGAAAACTCGACTCCTCACTGGTCATTCGATAAAAATGAAATCGAACTCTCAACAATAAAATACCTGGATGAGCTTCAGGCTACCATAACCCTTAACTATAGCCATTTGGCCAAGAAGAGTGTAGGCGATGACTCCAGGGTGAAAAGGAAAAGCAGTAGAAGATTGTTGCAAGGAACAAATCAATCGCAAGAGGGCGCAATACAATCAACCAGCCAAGAACAATCAGGAGGGGTGGACGGATGACAAGAACTTCCTCTGCTCTCCATCCTCGCACAAAAAAGCAGGGCGTTGAGATCCATAGGTCTTTTAACGCTAAGGCGACGACCATAGATCAGGCTCCTAGCCGACTTCTCATGCGAGGACTGGTGAGCTAGGGACGAAGGCTAACATCCACGAAGGTCGCAATCGCACACAACAAGGTGGTCAAGACATGCAGGTAAATGAAGGCCATGAGAGTCAACAATCGTCGAGCTAGGCTAAGAAAAGTTCAGTCAACAATCTAAACATCCAATCTATTTACATAATCAACATGCAAATCCAATCATAAAACCTACAGCATATACTATACAAAATGAAAGGAGAGTATTGTTGCATGTTCGCCCACTCTGAGTGACGACCGCGCTCTCCATGCAGCTCTCGATCGTTGATCGTCGAGACTTCACCAGTACCTTCCAGCCAATGCTCAGGGTACTCTTCTTCCTCCTTAGCCCCCCGAGCCACAAAGGAGCTACACACACTATCCAGAATTTTTGTCTAACTCCCAGCTCACCTCACAAGGCTGAGCTACCACTCCTCTCCGAGCTGGGTATCCAAACTCCCACAAGTAAATCAGTCAAGTCGATATTTCTACAGCGTAACATTACGCAAACAGAAGATGGTCCTTCGTCCTTCTCCTTCCTTCATTTTATAGAGTTTCAAACTTCCTTTCTTTCCTAAAATATCATTTAATTAAGGTTTTAAAAATAAATTCCTAAAAATTCCTCTCTGTACAAGTGTCCCCCATCCCCTACATTCCTCCATAAATTAATTTCTTTAATTAAGTAATTATCTTTATTTCCCTCACCCACCTAGAGTTACTCCTAGAATCACTCCTAGGTTTCCTCAAATTCTCTGGCAGGCTTTAATAGCTTTCCCTTTTATTAAATTGCTAATTCAATTTAAAATTAGAAGCTCTTAAATGGTAGATTCTTTACTAAGTTGGCTTTCTGCTTTTTCCCTTAAGTTACCCTTTTTCCCTTTTTATGTTACCTCTTTTCCCTAGTTTCCCTTTTTTTTATTTTCCCTCTTTCCCCTTTTACTTAGAACTCAAAAAGGCAGGTGTGAAAATTAACCCTTTTTCACTTTTATTATTTAATTAGTATACTTTAATTTATTAAGGTAATAAAACAATTAATTCCCTCTTTAATTTTAATCCAATAAAATTTTACCTTTTTTTGAATAAATTAAATTTCTTACTCCCTTCATGTTACAAGATTTAACGAATATCATAATTATTATTTAAGTTGTTTTTATTTTTATTACTATTGTTTTTTTTTTATAGAATACAAAATTTTACTACTAACATAATTTAGACTTAGGCCTAAAATTTCGTACTGGGTGACATTTAATTAGGGAAATTGTTTTAAAAATTACTTAACATGTTATTTGTCTTAGGGCCATCTAGGTTCATCCCTCTATCATCAACAATGTGATGTGCCCTTCAGGACACACTAGGTCCTCCAAGGGTGTCACTCGCCTTATATGTTCCTTTGTGCGACGTTCCCTTCAGGATGCACTACACACTCCAAGGGTGCCACTCACCTCAATATGTTTCCTTTGTGCGATGTGCCCTTCAGGATGCACTACGTGCTCCAAGGGTGCCACTCGCCTCTTGATTGATTTGGTAGACATCAATAACCCCTGGAGTCAATACTCTGCCAGGTGAACTTGTGGGAGACTAAGGGCCTCTAAGGAATAAGGCCCCCACCTTATTGCATGCCCCTTAGAATCATCATGAGCGACTGTCACAATCTACCCTCACGACATCATGGGTCCTCTCGAACTAGGTAATCGTTAACCTATAGTTCGAGCCACAGCGGGAGTGCTAGTAGGCTGTGGCAGGGTTGTTGTCCACACCTCTCCCTCAACATATTTGGTAGTCGTGTGTGACCCCTTTACTCCATATGTGAGTTTGGTTAGCAAGTTATCGTCAGCCTGCATCATCAATGAATCATGTCATAATATATCCATATCATATCAACTAATCAGAAGAACTGAAATCACAGTAAAACAATCAAACCCCAATGGTACACTCCCCGACTTGATCCGAAGTCCAAGGGGTTCCATCAATGCCTCAACATCCTCTAGGTCCATAATCCAGCACACTCAGTAAAACCGATTCAATAGCACCTATCTATGTCAATGTAGTAAAACAACATGTCATCAACCCATAACACCTCATAATCAAAAAGTTTTAATAGCATAATAATCTGGATCACTTGCGAGAAAGTGCCCTCAAAAATAAGTTTGCTCAGTGAGCCAGAGCAGGAATTTACAAAAGTAATGTTTTTACATTTACGCTAAGTTGTTTCTTGGAGTCACTTTAGCAAGCAATCAACAATGAAACAAGCGTGCGTGCAACGACCACGACAACAAGTATAAAAATGTAGTTTATTTATTTTACTTTGTCGCATTCATACTTAATCTCGCATTTTTTGTTTTATGATGATCTCACAAGTTTGATTGCAGGATTAGTACTAAGTTTGATTACATGAATGAAGACGCTCGCATTCCATGCCACAATGATTTTCAAGAATCACAAAATTTTTGAAAAAAAAAAAATTTCTTTATTGACTGCTTGAAGGAGCTGATTCTCGTTCTACACATCATGGCGTTTGTTGTTACACAGAGACCATTCATAAAACCATTTTCCTTCATGAATTATTTCTTCCCATCTCTCCTTCAAAGCAGATTTGTCATCCCTATGTTGAAGCCCATCTTCCATTGAATTATCCTTCATGACTTCTCACACGCGTATCTTTTTGAGTCGCATACATCTCTTTATCTTTTCCAGATCATTTTTCCTTGTCAATAAAACTATCCATCTCCCTTTCCATGACTACATTTCCTTGCCATAAACATTATTGCTACTAAGATATTTCCTATAGTCCTACTAATATTTTTATCAGAACTCACATTCACTGATGTGGGATTCCTCAAGGCCCACCTTTCAACAAGTATTTCCCCATTGACCTCAACACCTTATCTGGGATATAAACTAGAGTTCCTTTTGAGTACCTAGAGGCTTGCATGCCTTAATGGCAAGTTCTCTCACTGACAATCATGGGAATACATCAATGTCCCTTGATCATTAGATCTTGCAAGTGAATCGACATCAGCTCATTCATTCGCACTTTGCAAGATGTACTCGCGTACCTTGGAACTCATTGACATCAATGGTTAGTTTGCCTCGCATTGGTTAATGGCATTCATCAATGGCTAGTAATCTAATGACTTCTCTTCATGCTCGACATTGACACATCCATTTGCATGATTAGAATTGTACCATCAGGTTGTAGTAGGTGAAGACTATACACTTTTTCCTGACTTCCTCATCAATTATAGCAGCATGACTTCAGCTATCTGAGAGTACTATAGTTCCACTTTCATACTTCCTCTTTTCCATGATTCATTCAATAGAAGTTCATATTCCTCCACTTCACATTCTTTGATCCAATAGACAGCAGTCGCAGCTACAACAGCAGTCACTTTTCACATGATCCTACAGTAGTGACATCTTTCATGCTCCAGTAGCCACATCAGCCATATTCTTATTGCATAGTTCATCAACATTTTGGGTAAGTGGAGGTATGTTATTTTCTAAACTTTAAGCATGTAATTCCTCAGCTGCTANATATCCCACATATTTAAAGAACAAATCAAATGTGAATGATTTCTCTTTAGACAAAAGAGAAAATCCTTTTGTCCCACCTTTCATTTTAACATTTGAAGTCTTCAACAGAAACATGCATAATTGGTTAGTCGATTTAGGGGAATCCTCCAATGTCATACCATTCTCAATCTACAAGAAATTGAATGCAATCTCGCTCAAAAGTGGTAAATACGTTATACAACTAGACAAGACTTGGGTAAAATTTATTAGGGAACTTAAATATGTCATGATCAAAATGTTTACACACTTGAAATTTGTTCAAGTAATTGACATAATTGTAGTAGTTATCCCAGAGGCTTATGGACTACTACTTAGTCAATATTGGTCCAAGAAATTGAATGGATACTTTAGTACAAACTGGGCTCACCTCTGGTTTCCATTAAAGGGACATACAAACATGATTAGGATCGATAGGGAAAGATATCTCAAACATAGTGTCACCGATTTAGAAGCTTTCAACTAACCCTCGTCGACAGACTTCCCCGTGCTAGGAAACTACTCTTTTGATTTTGATTTTGGCAATTTCTCCCCTCTCTCATCTAAAGTACCTCTCACTCAATACTTCGAAATGAATTTTCAAGTGAATCTACTAGCAGCCACAGAAGAAAGCATCTTTTGTCAGGAACCTTTGTTGGGACCATCGGACAAGGAATACGAAGATGAGAAAATAACTAGGCCTGGAGAAGTTACTAAATTCTTCTCACAAGTTTGGATGTTGTATTTTGATGGGTCTAAATCACAAGAAGGGTTAGGAGCAGGATGTCTTCTCATTGACCCAAAGGGGAAGTAGAATTTCCTATCCTACAAACTAGAATTTGAATGCACCAATAACATTGTTGAGTATGAAGCTCTAGTTCAGGGACTAAAGAAATCCATAGACTTAAACATTAAAGAACTTAAAGTTTTTGGGGACTCTGAAATTATCGTTAGGAAAGTGAAGAATACTATCAATTGCAATTCACCCCACTTGAGAAATTACCAACAAGAGGTGCATAGGGTAATAGAACATTTTGAGGCCTTCGATATTACTACTATTCCAGAACAAAGAATACTCTTGTTGATTCCCTAACCACTGCAGCCTCGAGGTTATCCCCTTTAGAAGACTATGAATCCTCTAGGTTCAGTGTGGAACTACTCTACAAACCATCAGTACCCAACAATATTTCTAATTGGAAGTTTTTTGAAGGAGATGAACAGAGTGTATAATTTCTAACTAATCAATAGAATTTTAAAGATTTGGCTATTGATGATGAGGTATTCCAAGAGAAACTGGAAGAAATCGATTTCCATGAACAAAAGAAGGGAACAATTCACTCTAATAATAAACCAAGGTTTCACATGATACCGAAAGGGGTAACCAATTTGGAGAACCTTTTCGACCTAAGGGAAATATTTAAAGGGTCAAAGAATACAAAATCAAGGAGTTCATGTCCTATATACAAGAATATAAACCTAGGAACCTTGGAAAACCTGAAGAATGTAAATCTAGTTAAAATAATTTCTAAAGAAGACAAGAAATCTTATCTCAAACTTTTTAGAGAATATCAATATGTATTTGCATGGTCCTACCGAGAATTGAAAACTTATGACACTCGCATTATCCAACACACAATCCTGTTAAAATATGGAGTAAAACTCTTCCAACAAAATCTCAAGAAGTACCATCCATCCATGGAACCCCTGATGTATCAAGAGCTAAAGAAATTGTTAGATGCGATTATCTTTCAGGTTAGACACTCTGCCTGGGTATCGAATTTGGTTCCTATCAGGAAAAAATCTGGCAAATTTTGCTTGTGTGTAGATTTCAGAAACCTTAACAGAGCATCAGAAAAAGATAACTACCCAGTCCCACCCATGGAACAGCTCTTGCAGACCATGTCTAGCTCTGAAATGTTTTCCCTTATAGATGGTGTTAGTCCCTAAAGTTGCACTGACTGTGAGGGGGAAAGCTAGGGCATCATCGATTTATTGCAAAGTGTTTTGAAGGTTTTTATGATTTGGTTTTTTGAATAAGGTGGTTGAAAACTGGCTCAAGGTGATAACATAACATGAAAATCAAAATCAGAACATAGTATATCCCATTGACTTTATAAAAGGTAGTCACATAGATAGATTAGACCAATAAGAAAAAGAGAGGATGAAGACTTCAATTTGTCAACTTCACAGAAATTCTTGTCTCAAAATATCATAAAGAAACAAGACCATTAGCTTGAAATCAAAACTTGAAAATAATTTCCACAGTAAATTATTCACTATATTAATTAACAATCAAGAAACAAATGCATTGCAATCTGAATAATGAATTCAAGTATGAATAAAGAAAACAAAGTAGAAAAGAGTGTCTAACCATCCATATGCCCTTGTTATTAAGTGTCAAATAGAATAGTAATGCCTTACAAGGAATTTCAACATAAGTCCTTTGGATCTCCAATTTTTCGACCATAACAGAGTCTTTCCTCTGCCTATTTAAACTATCCCCAAAAACCCCTGATCCTATTTTCTAGAGTGTATTTAATGACTAGATCTAGATAGCATCTATCTAGTAGGGAGGTTAGCTCAAAAAGAGCATTTCCATTCCAAAAATAGATCATTGCACAACAGCTTAATATCATATGATTTTTCCAGCATTACCTTCGATTCTACAAAACAGGGATTAGTTTGATCTAATCATACATTTCGAGGTCTTTGCATTTCATAGGCTAAAATGAGTAAACACTGCCATATTTCCTGGAAAACATCAAAATTATGATTATAGCAATTTTCATGAAACCTTTAGGATATATAATAACAACTGTAGCTTTGGAAATTTTCTGTTTTAGCTTTGTGGTAAGCACGACATTGTGCCAATAGAGTTTGAAGTTTATTTCTCTGAGCTCTTTGAGCAATTCCCTTTNGAACCAACATTATTTATATTCATGGTTGTCATACAAGAACCAACCATAAGAAAATGTCAGTTGTTACTCATGTAAATCCCATCCTGGAAACATTCATTATCATCACTCAAATCCAACATTCAGATGTCAAAATTTCTTGAGAAAATCCATGCATGGTTGCATGCGGACATGCAACAAGTTCAACTAGGGGGTATGTTGGGGCTCAGAAATTTCATATCTTCATCCACCTTTCCCTTCATTGTTCTTCACATTTCATCGCCCCATTAACCTTTCACGCTATCATTTCATAAATATACTTGGGTTTCACCTTATTATTTTCCACTATATTCATTTTAGTATTAAAAGGGAATTTGTGATTAAATATTAGAAAATCGACATGTTTTAATATATATCTAAAAAATGTGTGATCTTTGTAATGTGTAGGAATATGTGAAGGATTAATTCAAAAGGACTTCTTGAATACTTCCTCCACCATTTCAAGATTTCGGGAGATAATTCAAGGAGGAGATCATGGAGATTTGGTTGGCATATCTTATCCAAGATATATGAGAGATATGTGTGAGGATTTGAAGGGATTATATTTTGTAATAATGAAAAATAGTTGAGAGAAAAGTGGATATGTAATTATGAGATGGTTATCTTATCTTCAAGGATCTCATGTATAAAAGAGATTTCTCTCTCTTCATGAGGGGGTAGCAATCATTAAGTAGTAATAACTGAGGAATAATTTGGTAATCATCTAGTAGTCATTGAGTATTCCTTAGGATTTGAAAGAGAAAGGGATTCTTAGTTTTGATTCATGGCTTTGGTTTTCATGCTTTCATTATTATGTTATGAAGATTGATTTGATTACTGTAATGTAAGATTTCTTCATTGATGTGAGCTCACATATGTTGTTGTGTCATTCAACTCTTCACATGTTGTATCTGCTTTTCCTTCATGTAGTTCTCTATTCCTATATTAGTTTCATTTATGCAATTTCATTTCAGTCATAGGTTGTAGCAATTCAATTCCAAGTCGTGTGTTTCAATTTCCTGCATTAGATTAATGATTCAATTTCATTCGTAGCTTAAACATTAGATTATATTAGTCTCGCTTCAATCTTGCATATACTTTGTGTGTGCTTCGTCATTTTACAAACCTCGAGTTGACAAATTAGATAGTTGGGAAAGTACTACAATGAAATTAATTCCACATTAGTTTGGCCCAATGTAACGATTTTCATTCCCTTGTTACGATTGTTGTTCCCTTAATAGGAAGTATCATTCATTTGAATAGAACAACTATCGTTCCCTTTACGATTGTTGTTCATTTACAGGTGTTGCATCTCTGGAGGATGGGTACTGAAAACAAAAGGTAATAACCTATGTAGGAAACAAGTAAAATGCTTGTGCCAGCGCCTACCTTTGGTTGATGCATAGAAATTGTTTTTAGGACATATTTAGAGCCCAACAAAAATCAAGTGTCTCAGCGGTGAATATCATCAATCAGGAAGAAGTTGAGCCACCAGAAGAAACAGCCATGTTGTTCTGGGATCCTAACTTATCGATGCCTCTTGATGATGTATTTGAGGTCCAGGAACCACCCGTTGAGGTTTTGGCTATATAAACACAAAGTAAGGGTCAACTAATCCCAAATGATCCCACCACTATTAAATCCTTGAGAGGGAACCAAATAGTCGATCACTCGAAAGCATTGTTTGTCTCCCAAAGAAATCATATAAACCTACACACACGAGAAGCACCTAATATGGACTATAACATAGTAGAAGACTTAAATAAGTTGAAGGCTAATGTGTTGATCATGGACATGTGCAGGATTCCCCAACAAAAGGATTTTTTGTTACAGACCTTAAATTCAATAGAATCCCCTATAACGAGCACTGCCCTAGGTGAGGTCCCATATCCCACATATTTAAAGAACAAATCAAATGTGAATGATTTCTCTTTAGACAAAAGAGAAAATCCTTTTGTCCCACCTTTCATTTTAACATTTGAAGTCTTCAACAGAAACATGCATAATTGGTTAGTCGATTTAGGGGAATCCTCCAATGTCATACCATTCTCAATCTACAAGAAATTGAATGCAATCTCGCTCAAAAGTGGTAAATACGTTATACAACTAGACAAGACTTGGGTAAAATTTATTAGGGAACTTAAATATGTCATGATCAAAATGTTTACACACTTGAAATTTGTTCAAGTAATTGACATAATTGTAGTAGTTATCCCAGAGGCTTATGGACTACTACTTAGTCAATATTGGTCCAAGAAATTGAATGGATACTTTAGTACAAACTGGGCTCACCTCTGGTTTCCATTAAAGGGACATACAAACATGATTAGGATCGATAGGGAAAGATATCTCAAACATAGTGTCACCGATTTAGAAGCTTTCAACTAACCCTCGTCGACAGACTTCCCCGTGCTAGGAAACTACTCTTTTGATTTTGATTTTGGCAATTTCTCCCCTCTCTCATCTAAAGTACCTCTCACTCAATACTTCGAAATGAATTTTCAAGTGAATCTACTAGCAGCCACAGAAGAAAGCATCTTTTGTCAGGAACCTTTGTTGGGACCATCGGACAAGGAATACGAAGATGAGAAAATAACTAGGCCTGGAGAAGTTACTAAATTCTTCTCACAAGTTTGGATGTTGTATTTTGATGGGTCTAAATCACAAGAAGGGTTAGGAGCAGGATGTCTTCTCATTGACCCAAAGGGGAAGTAGAATTTCCTATCCTACAAACTAGAATTTGAATGCACCAATAACATTGTTGAGTATGAAGCTCTAGTTCAGGGACTAAAGAAATCCATAGACTTAAACATTAAAGAACTTAAAGTTTTTGGGGACTCTGAAATTATCGTTAGGAAAGTGAAGAATACTATCAATTGCAATTCACCCCACTTGAGAAATTACCAACAAGAGGTGCATAGGGTAATAGAACATTTTGAGGCCTTCGATATTACTACTATTCCAGAACAAAGAATACTCTTGTTGATTCCCTAACCACTGCAGCCTCGAGGTTATCCCCTTTAGAAGACTATGAATCCTCTAGGTTCAGTGTGGAACTACTCTACAAACCATCAGTACCCAACAATATTTCTAATTGGAAGTTTTTTGAAGGAGATGAACAGAGTGTATAATTTCTAACTAATCAATAGAATTTTAAAGATTTGGCTATTGATGATGAGGTATTCCAAGAGAAACTGGAAGAAATCGATTTCCATGAACAAAAGAAGGGAACAATTCACTCTAATAATAAACCAAGGTTTCACATGATACCGAAAGGGGTAACCAATTTGGAGAACCTTTTCGACCTAAGGGAAATATTTAAAGGGTCAAAGAATACAAAAACAAGGATTTCATGTCCTATATACAAGAATATAAACCTAGGAACCTTGGAAAACCTGAAGAATGTAAATCTAGTTAAAATAATGTCTAAAGAAGACAAGAAATCTTATCTCAAACTTTTTAGAGAATATCAATATGTATTTGCATGGTCCTACCAAGAATTGAAAACTTATGACACTCACATTATCCAACACACAATCCTGTTAAAATATGGAGTAAAACTCTTCCAACAAAATCTCAAGAAGTACCATCCATCCCTGGAACCCCTGATGTATCAAGAGCTAAAGAAATTTTTAGATGCTAAGATTATCTTTCAGGTTAGACACTCTGCCTGGGTATCGAATTTGGTTCCTATCAGGAAAAAATCTGGCAAATTTCGCTTGTGTGTAGATTTCAGAAACCTTAACAGAGCATCAGAAAAGGATAACTACCCAGTCCCACCCATGGAACAGCTCTTGCAGACCGTGTCTAGCTCTGAAATGTTTTCCCTTATAGATGGTGTTAGTCCCTAAAGTTGCACTGACTGTGAGGGGGAAAGCTAGGGCATCATCGATTTATTGCAAAGTGTTTTGAAGTTTTTTATGATTTGGTTTTTTGAATAAGGTGGTTGAAAACTGGCTCAAGGTGATAACATAACATGAAAATCAAAATCAGAACATAGTATATCCCATTGACTGAATAAAAGGTAGTCACATAGATAGATTATACCAATAAGAAAAAGAGAGGATGAAGACTTCAATTTGTCAACTTCACAGAAATTCTTGTCTCAAAATATCATAAAGAAACAAGACCATTAGCTTGAAATCAAAACTTGAAAATAATTTCCACAGTAAATTATTCACTATATTAATTAACAATCAAGAAACAAATGCATTGCAATCTGAATAATGAATTCAAGTATGAATAAAGAAAACAAAGTAGAAAAGAGTGTCTAACCATCCATATGCCCTTGTTATTAAGTGTCAAATAGAATAGTAATGCCTTACAAGGAATTTCAACATAAGTCCTTTGGATCTCCAATTTTTCGACCATAACAGAGTCTTTCCTCTGCCTATTTAAACTATCCCCAAAAACCCCTGATCCTATTTTCTAGAGTGTATTTAATGACTAGATCTAGATAGCATCTATCTAGTAGGGAGGTTAGCTCAAAAAGAGCATTTCCATTCCAAAAATAGATCATTGCACAACAGCTTAATATCATATGATTTTTCCAGCATTACCTTCGATTCTACAAAACAGGGATTAGTTTGATCTAATCATACATTTCGAGGTCTTTGCATTTCATAGGCTAAAATGAGTAAACACTGCCATATTTCCTGGAAAACATCAAAATTATGATTATAGCAATTTTCATGAAACCTTTAGGATATATAATAACAACTGTAGCTTTGGAAATTTTCTGTTTTAGCTTTGTGGTAAGCACGACATTGTGCCAATAGAGTTTGAAGTTTATTTCTCTGAGCTCTTTGAGCAATTCCCTTTGCTCTTTCTTCTTCTTCTTGAAGCCTTGAATCCTTTCTTGCTGACGAGCATTCCATTGTTCTATATGTGCCTTTTATTTCTTCAACTGTCTCACTGTCTTCTGGAGTTCCTTGATCCTTTCTCTATCAGTTCTGACTTTAACCCTAGATTCGAGGAACCCTTCAGAGGGCGCAGGATCATTCAAATTTAAGGTAACCTTGGGTTCTCTCATTTTAACATGGTATTTAGAAACCAATCCTGAGTTGTGCTCTTCATCATAACTTGTTGAACCCATGGCTTCAAGCATATCTGATAGGTGATCTGAATCTACAAGGTAACCCTTTTAATTTTCAGGGATCTCACTGATACCTTCAGCAATTGCTTTACCTTTTTTCAATCTAGTTGTAGCTCTTGTTACAGATCCTGTAGATGATGATGCAATCTGTTTACCTTTCTTTCCTAGTTTCTTATGCAATGGAGTTCCTTTTGCCTTTTTCCTGGTACCTGCTTCAGCATCTTCAGAGTGATCTTCTATAACTATGATGTTTTCTTCTTTGATCGATGGATTGAACATGGATTTGGACTTCAACCTATATTTGTTGGTAACCCTAGTAGAATTCCTTCTAGGTTTTTGAGACACAAGAACACCTTTATTCTTTGTTCTTTTGACTGCAGGGCCCTTTTTACTAGTTGATGGAAATTCATGCTTGGATGTAGTTTGAATATCAAAATCTTCATTTGAATCTTCTTCCCCTTTAAAATCTTCCTCAGAAAACATTTCGATTTATGGATCCAATTTCGATCTTTTACCTTTGTTGTTCCTCATCACTCTGATAGCAGGCATTTCTTCCTTGACAAGGGTTTCATCAATTGAAATATTTGGTCTCTATGTGACAATTCTTTTTCCTTTGCCTTTCTTCTGTTTGCTGGACTGTGGGTCAGGATTTAAGGATTGCATCAGCCAGCTCCAGGGTTTTTGTATTTCTCTTAAAGCAGACACAACTAAAGTCTTAATTAAGACTTGATGAAACAGAATGCTCTTCGCATTAGAGGAGAGTGACTGCACTCTTTTGGACATCTATGTCAAGCTTTTGTGTAGAAAGTAAGGAATATTTAAAGGATAATTGTCGTTTAGATGTATCAATAACCTAATTCCGTAGATATATATTAGTGAGAATCTACCTTCACAGGTAATATACCTGTGGATAATGATCAGAGCATTGTGCCATTCTAGCCTGATCCAGCTGTGAGGAATTTCCTTTCTCCAATTTGGATTTTTCTTATCTGGAAGAAAGAATTGATTAACAAACTCTGTAACCACATGCTCCTTATTCCACCACCGTTCTCCTCCAACCACCAATCTACAAGCTTTTGCAATTGTTTGTTATGTCACCAGCATCAACAGTTTCCCAATCTCCACTTCATAACCATCAAAGTTCAATGCAAACTCCATAGAAACCTATTCATCGTGAACTTGGAAAGTGGTAAGGAATTCGAACCAACCAGCATCTTCGAACCTTTGAGCCATATGAGGATAAGCTTCGAGGATTTCAGCACCCTCGGGTTCTAATCTGACCACTTGTCCTCTCCTTTTAGGTGCCATCAAAAACACAATGCTATAACTAGCATTGTTCGGATTTCGAATTTGCCATCTGCAATCTGTTAGTATATAATTGCTCTTCTGAGAAAACACCTGTGCCTAAAATTCAGTAAAATCAGATAGAATAATGATAGGTTCAAATAATTTTTGTTGGGAATTTAACGATTTGAAATGATTCCTTTGCAGGTATAGAGCAATCCGATCATGTAATGGTTTGAATCATCAAATGATTCAGGATCCATTGTGAGACACATGTGAACTTTCAGTCCACGATCTAGGTAATCATAATAGAATCTAGGTGGCGGGCGCATATTAAGGCATGATCATATTTGTGCTATGGGAATAACATTATTCCAGTAGCGCTTTTAATGACTTAGCATAATTTGAATTTGTAAAGTTCGAACAGGCATATGAAGTGACACATCATTTAAAACCATGTCTTAAAACTCCAAACTTAAAGAAATATCCAAAAAGTTGAAATGCAAACCATAACAAGCTAAAAACAATGATTAAAATAAAATGAAAGTAGATAATGAATTGTAGGTAGGAAGGGTTTGGGATTAGGGATTCTCACTAAATAAAAAAAGAAAAAATTAGAGACTAACATTGGCTCCTTCTGGGGATGGAGTTTTGATAATAAACTCCAAGAATTGTAGACCAATGTCTTTTCCTTTATTTATGATTCACTGATCTCCCTGCATCTGTCAGTCTTTATTCGCAGCATAACTGTAAAAACAAATCCATTGGGTATATGGAGTCTTTATTGAAAATAAAACCTATTGTACTAACTGAAAACCTGATGAGTCTTTAGAGAAAATAGTTCTTCAATAACCTCCCATTCATTGGGCCTCCAAAAGTTTCTTTGTTATCTAAATTATGCAGGAGAAAATTTTTATTGTCCATTACCTTAGCTATTCTGAAAGGACCATACCATAGGTTATCGAACTTACAATGTTTTGATTTATCCTCTCTCCTGGCATCCCACCTTAACACCAAATCTCCCTCATTGAAAATATCTTTCTTAGTTCCCTAATCAAATGTAACCTTGACTTTGCTCTGGTGAGTAGAAGCTTTCTGATTCACCTGTTCTCTGACCTGTTGAACTCCAATCATATGAAAAATTCTCCTTTGGATATCGTTGGGTTCTTCTAGCTCTTCTTGTAAAAACTTTACAACTGGCAAGCCCAATTGAGTTGGAAGAATAGCTTATGTCCCATATACCATCTGGAAAGGAGAGTCTTGTGTCTTGTTTGAAACATGGTACAACCCAATTTCTTTATAGTTAGATTATGTCACTAATTTGGCAAGGCCTTGACCTTTTATCAGTTGAGTAGGATTTATGGTGAGATCATACTCCAGGATTTTTGTTATCCATTTCCCTCTCTTTCCTTCACAGTCAGGCTGAACCAATATTTCTTTGACTGCATTGCTTGGGACATAAGCTGTAATATTTTATTAAAGAACATATACTCTAAAGGATTTCATAGCCTTTACCAAGGCATAGGCATGTTTCTCCACTATATCATACTTCAATTCAGAATCTCTGAGAGTTTTACTAAAGAAGGAGATTTGTTTCTCATTCCCTTACTCATTTCTTTCCAGAAGAACAGTAGCTATAGTATTTTCTAATGCAAATGAGAAAATCATGAATCCCTTAGAGTAATCTGGACTAATGAGAACAGGGGCCTGAACAAGAGACTGCTTGATTCTTTCAAAATATTCTTTAGCTTCTTGTATCCACTTAATTTATGCATCCTTTTTTAACATGTCAGTAATGTATTTGATAATCTCTACGAAATTAGGTCTAAACCTCCTTAAAAAATTAATTTTACCAATGAAGGACTGAATAGGCTTCTTGTTTCTCAGAATTTCTATCTTTTGG
>JZKD02S0131301.1:260486-287618 GCA_000966675.3 Picea glauca
TATACAAAGCAGTAAAACATTTCAGACCTTACATCATGAAAAATCACACCAAATTCATCGTGCCTAATCCCACGGTATGATCCATGTTCACTCAACAGGAGATGGGAGAGAGAAGGGAAAACTAGATGGTATTTGTCCAAGAATTTGATCTAGATATAAAACCTACCAAATTAATTAAGGGATGAGGATTGTGTAAGTTGGTCGTAGAATCCCAATATCTAATAAATGAAGACCCCACATGGGAGAATGAATTAGAATTATGGTGTAGTGAAGATTTATGCATTCCCCCAGGGAAAGAATATTGGTATGGAAAATTTATTTACCTCCAACATCATGGGACTTTCCTAGAAAACCTAATCCCTAAGGAAAGGAGAGCTCTTGGGCTAAAATCTACGCAATATCGTCTCGTTAATTCAGACTTTTCCAAGTAAATTATGATGGAGTACTCTTAATATGTCTCAAACATGAAGATGAAAAAAATGTTATGAGGGAGCTCCATGATGGTCTTGTAGATGGATGCTTTGCAGGAGATAACACAGCTCACAAAATGTTAAGAGCCAGTTATTACTGGCCTACTCTATTTAGGTACGCTCATACTTATGCTAGAAACTGTAAATCTTGTCAAATGAGCGTTGGTAGAGAAAATATGGAAGTTTCCCCACTCCAACCTGTGACCATATCCATACCATTCGAACAATGGGGGTTAGACATCATAGGGAAGATTACTACGAATTATTCAAAACAACATAAATATATACTAACTACTACAAATTATTTCACAAAATGAGCGGAGGCCATCCCTCTAACTCGCGTGAATGAAAAGGTTGTAATCCAATTCATCGAACAACAAATGATCACAAGGTTTGGGATTCCTTCCATTCTCATTTTTGACAATGTTGCCTACTTTTCTTCTACTCTATTGACAAAGTTTTCTCTAGATAAAGGAATCATAATAAGATACTTTGCAAACTACTACCCACAAGGAAATGGGGTGGAAGAATCAACTAATAAAAACCTAGTGAGGATCTTGAAGAAAATAGTCACAGACAATCAGAGGAATTGGCATAGCTTGCTTCATAATGCCTTATGGGAAGATATAATAACACCCAAGGAATCTATAGGAAACTCTCCATACTTTCTGGTATACAGACAAGAATCCGTTCTCCCAAATGGGTTGTATATTCCATCACTTCATATTGCTTAGGCTTCAAGAGGATAGCCCTCATTAGTTATTCAACAAAGAATTGATACCCTCCTCATGCTTGAAGAGGAAAGGGAGAAAGAAAAATCTAAGTTCACTACTCATCAGCAGATAGTTAAAATATTTTTTGACAAGCATAAGGCCAAAGAGAAGAGTTTTGAAGTAGGAAACTTAGTCCTGAAATGGGATAGAGAAAACGAACCTAACGGAAAACATTCAAAGTTTAAAAATATTTGGCTTGAACCTTTCCAGGTATCCAAGAAAAATGGGGAAGGAAGGTATCAAGTGAAAAATATGAGGGGGGAACCCAACACCCTCCCAGTGAATGGCCAAGCCCTAAAACAATACTTATGTTAAAAAACAAAATGTGTCTTTTCATGTTTCTTTGAGAATATATTCTCTTTAGGATAAATGTGTAGGTTTAAGGTAGGATGATTGCAAATTCCTTTTTATTTTTGTCTTTTATTTTGCTTGGTATTTTCCTATAATTAAGTTGTGTTCTGTAAAGCAGTGGTCAAATTTATTAAATATGGTGTAGCAAACTCTGCTCATAACTTATGCTTACATGAAACATAAGAAACGTTGGGAAATTACAAATTTCTTAAAGGAGATCTATATCTTGTGTTTGAAAAAAAAAAAAACCTTGGTAAGTGATGAAATATCTGCCTGGTGGTCTGGTAAATCCCAAAGGGAAAGATGGACAGGTAGAAAGGATCACATGTACCTCTAGACAGAGCTAGGAATAATTCCACCTTAACAATTTCACCTTAAAGATAACAAAGGTCCTCCTCTCCAACTTACTCGTGGCATTTCTTCCAAAATTAAGTCAATTATATTAAAATTATTTCAAATTCTGAGAGGGTATGCAGATAACTTCATCGGGGCTATGGACACTTGTTGGAAGTGGAGCAAGGTCTGTGACGTCAGGGTGACTCCATCAAAGCTATGGACGCTCACTATTAGTGGATAAACACCATGGAAATGGAATAATGATAACTAAAATGGCCTCGAACCAGTGAATTCCTTACCCATATTTTGTTAAAGAGGGGTGTGGGTCATGGTCAAGAGGAATGAAGGTGGGAAAAGGGTCGAACTCCATAGGCAGACCTTGATTCACGAACCCAGGCAGTTTTACACACACGGATAGGAAATACTCTAATAGAAGCAAAGAAATTTAGTTTCTCAACCAGATTCTACACAAGCTAAGCCCGAAGGAAGGAGCATAGATTTTGTTTTCACCCAGAGAATCACCATTTGTTGAGCGCTCAACACACCCTAAAATATTTTGAATTTTTTTCTCTTTTAGGTACCACTTTTTTTTTTTTTTGTTCTTTCTGAATTGATTCTGTTGTGTAGGGGTTATTAAGTTTTGTTTCCATGGAACTGTTGAATTGAAACTTTTTCTCTGAAAAAGTAACTTGGCATTCCAACTAAGAATTCACAGCTAAAATTGTGACCCACACACTTATTTTCGCCATCTGTGAAATTCGAGCAGTAAAATGTGTTGCACGAAATTGCAAGTAGTCAGCGCTCCCTAGTGTATCGTGACAAGTGACTAATCACCTCTCATGGATCCTTGAAATCTGGAGGTGGTGATTTTACCAATCACTTGTGGGTTTTGATGTAACGGCAGTCGTACTACCAACAAATGGTATCAGAGGTAGAGGTCATAAACTCGATACACACTCGGCTCGTTCTGAGGGGGATATTGTTGCACAAAATTGCAAGTAGTCATCTCTCCCCAGTGTATCATGAAAATGGACTAATCGCCTTTCGTGGATCCTTAAAATTTGGTGGTGGTGAGCTTACCAATCACCTACGGGTTTTGGTGTAATGGCAGTTGTACTACCAACAAAATGCCCATGTAGCAATGATAATCATCGATTATCGATGTATCCCATCGGCGTCAGTGAAATAAGAGAGGGAAAAACATTGACATGGGCCATGACGAACTTCCAATAACCGATTATTGATGCATTGTTCAGGGTTGGTGAAATCCTGAATATTTAAATCGTGGAAATTTTCGCATTGACACATCGTCGATCACCGATCACTGATGCATGTTTGGCATCAGCAAGTTTCGAGGGGGTAATTTGAGAACACTTGTTTAAACATATCTTCGATCTCCTATCCTCGATATTTATTTAGCATCATCAGGGTAGGACCTATTTTTCAAAACACATATCTAGCTAAAATTCCCAATTCTAAATAAACTCTTAGGCAAAGGGGCCAAATTCAAATTCCGCGTGTCTTCGTCGTGTAGGATCTTTGTACTACTTAGTTTCATCCCAAGTCACCTTAGATTTCCCCGTGTCCTAGTCGCACTTCTAGGTCATATTTTCCACATCATCAATGTACGGCCAGATGGATCGACATCAGAGCTTTTGTCGAGGGATATCAACAAACATTGTCTAATAAAAATGTCAACTCCCCGATCTGCTCGTTTAAATTAGTATAATGATGGGATGTATTCAACACAAAATAAGATCAGATTATGTCATTTAATAGGTCAATTAATGTTTCTCTCTGAATACATTGCTACCCCATGCATCGACCGAATAATGGGAATTTGAAATTTTCGATGAACCACAATGTATCCCACTCCTACGCCACCATCGTATGACTGCATTTAATCCCAAGCATAATGTGGATCTTGGTGACGGATTGTGTAAAACCGCATTTACACCCCAAATTGAAGAATTGATGCAACAAGGTAAGTATTCTCTGTGTTTAAATTAATAAGACAGTTTTGAACACCAACATTATGCACACAAATTTTCTCATTCTTAGAGCAGTCAAAGGAGTGAAAAGAGCGTCTTAAGAGTTGCACTCAATTCTTAGAATTTCAAAACCAAGTTACGCTAGTGTGAAGAATAGGTATGTATTGATTTTATCATTTTGGTGGTCGCATTTTATTTATATATTAGTATCCTCTCTGCGATATGGTGTCTAACTCTCCTCTCTCTGCAGGAAAATGCCTCCAAGGAAGCCAACGACCAGACGCTCGCCAAGGGCACCAAAATTGAAGGAAGCATAGGTCGATGAAGGATCTTCTCCTGGCACTGTGAGGCAGTTGGATTTTGTTGCTAAAGAAGAGGCAGTCATCAGAACGTCTACTAAGAAGGCATTTTCCCAGACCCCTACATTTGGTGACACAAAGGTGAGCACTAGGTCAAAGATAATGCTCCCGCAGTGGGGATATTTTTTCAACGGGATTAATTGGGAACATTACAAGGAATTTAATCCCCACAGTGACCTAGATGTAAGGATGCTCGACGACCAGGTTTTTCCAAACAGATGACGGTCATGCTTGCATATGGTATCCCGTCGAACCCTGATCTTGCCCTGATTGATACCCTAGGGTGGATAATCGATCATACAGATGCAATGAAGTTCTTGTTCAATGATGAGAATGGTGGATGCATCATTGTTTTTTTCCCAACAAAGTTCCAGAAATACTACAAGCTCAGGGACCCGGACGAGCGATTAAACACAGATTTCATAGTGAAATTCTATGAGATCCATGACACCAACAGACTGATGACCTCCTAGTGGAAGGAAGACAAAAAATTCACAAACCAGAGCAATGGATGGTATGGGAAATAAAATCTAAGGGAGACATGCATATATTTAATGGCTCTAATCTGTCAGTTGTATGGGGAGAGGGATTGCGGTAAGTTTTCAAAGGCATGGATGCCCCTGGAATATACTATGGCCTTCTCTAGGAGTATCTTTAACTGGGGAGAAATCATTTCTAAACAACTGAGCACCAACATATTGTAGGCCCAAACACCATAGGATGGAGAAGCACCCACGTTTCACATGGCATCATACATGTTGGATGTAATCTACGCAAGGAACGTCTTTGTAGGCATGAATATAATTTGGCATGTCATCGAGCTACCTGTACATGTCTAATTCGACATTCTCTAGGAAAATAGGTACAAAAAAATCTATTCTCTCATCTACAATGAATTTATAGCTCAGGTTTATTTTATTATTTTTAAGAGAGAATGCTCAAGACTTTTAACAATGGCCAAGAAAATGATCTCAAAGGTAGGCCACTGGTACCTAGAAGAAACTAGTACTTATATCAGGGTGTTTGGGGCTACCGAAATATGCATCTACTCCTTGATCACGTCCCAGACTGGCATGTCATGGGAGAAATATGTTACCAAACCATCCTGCAGGGCTATAATACCACTCTGGTTAAAGACAAGAAGTGATTGTTCATACCCTATAGTTTCCATGTAGGGTTTTACATGGTGAAGGATATTGCGCAAGATAAACAAGAGGGTTTGAGCCAACTAGAATACAGATTCCCAATAGGCCGATTTCACAAACATGACCCTAGAGGCCTAGTACTTCAGCATACGTCACATGTCTCTTCTTGCTGGCCATACACACATGATAAGTATGAAGATGGGATTTTTACAGAATGTGCTCAGTATTGGGAAGAGGTGATATAGAGAAAAGCTAACCCAAATATGACTAGGTTTAAAGCTATGAGTATGGATGACCAAGTCGAAATTATAGAACAGACGGCTCAAGAATCCCTCAGGGTTAGGGAATAAAAGAGAGTAGTAGAAGCCACAGAGGCATAGAGGAGGGGGATTTTGTTGTTAGAAGAAGCCCAAAGAGTCATCCAAAGGTTAGAAAATGATCCCCAACTGTTAGAACCTATAAGGATCTCCCCAGCCAACCCAATAAACAAAGGAGAGGAACTAAATGGCTCACGATCAACCTCATTGGAGGAGACCACCAATACAGAAAACCCTAGAGTTTTTTCACCACAGGCCAGATCACCGGTGACTATTCTAGCCAAGCAGAAGATTCCAATAACATTAGGTGAAATGAGTGTGCCTAACATCCTCTTTTATCTGATTACCATCTATGATGATGAAGAGAGCTCAGAGGTCTCACTTATAACTCCAGTACTAATCACAAAGGAGAAAGAACCAAGGGAAACATTTGCATCAGCCTCTGATGCTTCAATTATAAACCCTCTGCATGGCAACCATGAGTCCGAGAGTATCCTAGACACTAAATTTTTCAACCTATCGGGGACCCCGAAAGACAGCTCCAAGGATGAACTAGGCTCTTGTGAACAAGAAGAGGAATTGCAGCAGCTAGATATCGGCACCTCAACAGTCAATCACCAAATCAGAGTTCAGCCTGTGAATGTCTCTCCATTTAAGTTTGATATTCCACCAGTCGATGAACACCAGTCGTAGGTCAAGTCATTATAACATACAAAAGTTTCCCACATCAAATAAGTACAAGAGTCGGTCCTAGAACAAATATATATGGGAGGAAACCTGGGAAACACTCTCACCTGGGAGACCAATAGATCCCTAAGCCCATGGATGAGGTCGTTGATATACAGGCGATTGCTTACGGAAGAAAGAGGAAAGTCATAATGTGGAGGACAACCAAGAAAAGGAGGCTCACGTTGGATAGCATGCTTCTCATCACCACAGAAGAAACATTGCTCAATAGAGAAAATTCGAAGACAACTAATCTAATCAGTGCAGGGATAGATATAACTGATGCCACGCTAGAATGAGCAAAACAGGATGAAAAAGAACTATCCACCACAAAGAAGAAGTTGGACCACCTACGCCATCTGGTGAAATATTACCAGGACTCAACGCAATCAACAGCTTTCTTGAAGAGTGAATTCTAATAAGCATATGCATAATTCACGATCAAAATACATCTCTTCACTGCATGCATAGCTGATTTTCAATAAGAAACTCTCATGGCACTGGAAACCTATAAATACGTGGAGAGATGGTATGAAATGGCATACCAATTTGTAGAACGAATAAATTATATCAATGCAGTACAGAAGGGTCGAGACATGGAGGAGCATGGAATCTGAGTGTTGATGGATAGCAGCATCTCCCAAATTAGGAAGGAAGCCAGCCCGGGAACCTCAACAAAAGATACCAGAAAGGTGGGTCGAGTGTGATAAAAGATGGGAGAAGATCAATCGAGAGATGAAAGACATTGGCCTTCTAGAGTTCAAATCACCTGAATGCTTTGTTGATTTGCATGACATAGCCAAACGACATGCAGAACCGGACTCATCATGGGAAGTGGAGATTGCGCAGTTGGTGAGAATCACACCAGGTCAGGTAAAGAATTTTATGGAACACCTGATCAAGGCTCGTGCAGTACTACAATGTTTAAGTGCCAAGATGATCAGATATAGAGAATGGGAAATAGAGATAAAGGAAACCCTCTTAGCCTCGATGGACCAACACAAATTCACATATGCTAACACATGCAAGGATATCTTCATCAAGTGGTCATAGTATGAGAATAATCATCCACTCTAGTAGAACCACTAAACGATCTCAAGAGAACAAAGAGATCAAGTGCCATGTTTCCTTCTTTTTTTTACTTAACACAAAATTTTAGTAGCTATTTTAATTCAGTAATTCTTTATAAATAGGAGGATCGACCTTTTGGGAATGGTCGATGGTTTTGGGGAAGGACCTTATTTTTGAGAATTGTAAAGAATTATTTCTGAGCAACTTTAATTAAGAAGTTTTGTTTAGAACCAGAGAAAAAATTTGTTTTCATCAAAGGAGTTATGTGATTGTATTGAGGAGGAACTACTTCCATATTTAAATTCAGTAGTTGATGTTATAACGAGTAAGAGTTTTTGAATCTATTTATAAGCTATCTTTTTCAATACTTTAATAGTTCTTTTGTTCTAAATGATGAAAAGTGAATCGTTGTGTTAATATGTGATTGATGGTAGAGCTAAGGAAACTATTTTTCTTTCACTTATCTTATTGCATGTGTATTTTCTTTCCATAATTGTATCTCAGTCAGTGTTGAAATACCAGCAAGTTAACGTATTATTACTAGACTTGTAATAGGTGTGAATATCGTTGTATGCACGCTAGAGCATGAGGGTTATCCCAGGAACAACATTCTTCAGTGCTTAATTATTCCCTCTATCAATTGGTTTATACCATCACACCTTACCTTATCAGACTCATCTAATAATAGAAAAGAAAAAAAGAGAAATGTTTAACCTAAAGGGGGAACTCTCACATAAATGTATCCTATCAATCACTAAGTAAAATCCATCAGTAAATTGGTTGCACAGTCTAACTATGCCTCTGAGGCGGGTTTGGTTCCTACTGTTGAGTCAAGGGATCTTAAACCCCTCAACAGGTTGTGAGGGAGATCACAAATACATAGATTCCACTCATAGAGATGAAAAAGCGAGGATTTTTCACAATGTAAAGCAGGTTGATACAATTGAAGACATGGGCAGAACCATGTCAAGGATCTATGCAGCCCTAGACAACAATAAATATGACTTTAAATATCACATGATTGAAGTGGAAAGTAATATCAATGAACAACCTATTGTTATTTTGATTGATACAAGAGCTATTCATAGTTATATAGATCCTAAGTTGGTGGAAATATTTCATTTTCCAAGAAGCAATATTGGAAAATCCTCATTAGTTTAGTTAGTGACCTGAGCTAAAAGAAGGATTAATGAGTTGGTTAATGAAATTCCAATGGACATGAATGGATTGACCACAAAGGTTGATTTGAATATCATACCTTTGGGTTCATATGATTTCCTCATTAGTATGGATGGGTTGAACAAGAATAATGTTGTCCTAGATCGTTGTAACAAGGAATTTACTTGCTTAGATAAAGAAGGGAAATTGAGAATAGTTCAAGGTATTACAATGGAAGTAACTATCAAAGAGGTTTCATCCTTATAGCTAAAGAAAAGCTTCAAGAAAGGATGCCAAATTTATGAAGCTAAATATGAAGTGCTAAATATTGAAGATGATGTAGTCCTACAATAATTTAAGGAGGTATTTAAAGAGATATCGAGGTTGCCACCAAAAACAAATATTGATTTCTCTAATAATTTGATGTCTAGAGCAGCCCCAGTATCCAATACTCTTTACAAGATGAGTACACCATAGTTAATGGAATTGTAAATGCAACTTGAATATATTTTGAAGAAGGGGTGCATACACCCAAGTGTGTCACCTTGGGGTTCCCCAGTGTTATCTATGAAAAAGAAGGATAGAACCTTTATATTATGCATTGACTTTAGGAAGTTGAATAAGGTGACTGTGCAAAACAAGTATCATTTTCTAAGGGTGTAGGGTCTTTTTGATCAGTTGAAAGATGCAAATATATTCTCCAAGATTGATATTAGGTAAGGCTACCATTGGATGAGAACTAAATAAGAATATATCAACAAGACAAAATTCAGAGCAAGGTATGTCCATTATGAGTTTATAGTGGTGTCATTTGAGTTGTCAAATGCACTAGTTTTCTTCATGTGTTTAATGAATGGTATTTTCAAAAATTACTTTGATAAGTTTGGCATTGTGTTCCTGGATAAAATTCTTATTTACTATAAGTATGAAGAAGAGCATGAACAACACTTGAGAATAGTGTTACAAGTATTAATGGAACATCAATTATATTACGATATAAACAAGTGCTCATTTTATCAGAGGCAGATACATTATTTGAGCCATATCATTTCATAAGAGGGGATAGTTGTGGATATTGAGAATATAAGAGCCATTGAGGGATGGCCAATACCTATGAATGAGGTGAGATATTTCATGGGACTTGTAGGATACTATAGAAGGTTTATTGACGGTTTCTCAAAGATTGACACCCAATCACTTATTTACAAAAGAAGGGTGTGAGATTTGAATGGACTCTTGATTGTGAAAGAATTTTTAGGCACTTAAAATATTTATTCACAAGTGCACCAATATTGAGTATTGTTGATCCAAATAAAGATGTCATTGTGTGCATTGATTCTTTCAAAGAAGGAATTGGAGGATTCTTTAGTCAAAATGGGCATGTGATATGTTATGGATCAAGAAAGCAGAGGTCGATGAAGGATCTTCTCCTGGCGTTGCGAGACAATTGGATTTTGTTGCTAAAGTGGAGCCAGTCATTAGAATGTGTACTAAGAAGGCATTTTCCCAAACCCCTGCATTTGGCGACACAGAGGCGAGCACTAGGTCAAAAATAATGCTCCCACAGTGGGGAGATTTTTTCAGTAGTATTAACTGGGAAGATTACAAGGAATTTAATCCCCACAGCGACCCAGATGTAAGGATGCTCGATGACCAGGTTTTTCCAAACATATGACGGTCATGCCTGCATATGGTAGCCTGTCGAACCCCGATCTTACCCTGTATTGATACCCTGGGGTGGATAATCGATCATACAGATGCAATGAAGTTCTTGTTCAATGAAGAGAATGGTGGATGTGTCGTTGTTTTTTTCCCAATGGAGTTCCAGAAATACTACAAGCTCAAGGACCTGGAGGAGAGGTTAAACACAGATTTCGTAGTGAAATTCTATGAGTTCCATGACACCAGCAGACTGATGGCCTCCTAGTGGAAGGAAGACGAAAAATTCACAAATCAGAGCAACAGCTGGTACAGGAAAGAAAATCTAAGGGAGCCATACATATATTCAATGGCTCTAATCTGTCAGTTGTATGGGGAGAGGGATTGCGCTAATTTTTCAGAGGCATGGATGCCCCTGGAATATACTGTGGCCTTCTCCAGGAGTATCTTCAACTGGGGAGAAATCATTTCTAAATAATTGAGCACCAACATATTGCAGGCCCATACACCATAGGATGGAGAAGCACCCGCTTTTCACATGGCATCATACATGTTGGATGCAATCTGCGTAAGGAATGTCTTTGTAGGCATGAATATGATGGCATGTCATCAAGCTACTTGTACATGTCTAATTCGTCATTCTGTGGGAAAATAGGTACAAAAATATGTGCTCTCATCTACAATGAATTTATAGCTCAGGTTTATTTTATTATTTTTAAGAGAGAATGCTCAAGACTTTTGACAATGGCCAAGAAAATGATCTCAAAGGTAGGCCACTGGTACCTAGAAGAAACAAGTACTTATATCAGGGTTTTTGGGGCTACCGGCACATGCATCTACTCCTTTCTCATGTCCCAAATTGGCTCGTCATGGGAGAAATATGTTACCAAACCATCCTACAGGGCTATAATTCCACTCTGGTTAAAGACAAGAAGTGATCGTTCATACCCTATGGTTTCCATGTAGGGTTTAACATGGTGAAGGATATTGCACAAGATAAACAAGAGGATTTGAACAAGCTAGAATATAGATTCCCAACAGGATGATTTCGCAAACATGACCCTATAGGCCTAGTACTTCAGCATGCGTCACAAGTCTCTTCTTGTTGGCCATACACACATGATAAGTTTGAAGACGAGATTTTTACATAATGTGCTCAGTATTAGGAGGAAGTGATATAGAGAAAATCTAACCCAAATATGACTAGGTTTAAAGCTATGAGTATGGATGACCAAGTCGAAATTATAGAACAGATGACTCAAGAATCCCTCAAGGTTAGGGAAGAAAAGAGAGTAGTAGAAGCCACAGAGGCATAGAGGAGGGGGATTTTGTTGTTAGAAGAAGCCCAAAGAGTCATCCAAAGGTTATAAAATGATCCCCAACTATTAGAACCTATAAGGATCACCCCAGCCGACCCAATAAACAAAGGAGAGGAGATAAATGGCTTAGGATCAACCTCATTGGAGGAGACCACCAATCCAGAAAACCCTAGAGTTTTGTCACCACGGGCCAGATCATCGGTGACTATTCTAGCCAAGCAGAAGATTCCAATAACATTATGTGAAACGGGTGTGCCTAGCGTCCTCTTTTATCTGATTTCCATCTATGATGATGAAGAGAGCTCGGAGGTCTCACTTATAACTCCAGTACTAATCACAAAGGAGAAAGAACCAAGGGAAACATTTGCATCATCCACTGATGCTTCAATTCTAAACCCTCAACATGGCGACCATGAGGTTGAGAGTATCCTAGACACTAAATTTTTCAACCTATCGGGGACCCCAAAAGATAGCTCCAAGGATGAACTAGGCTCTTGTGAACAAGAAGAGGAATTGTAGCAGCTAGAGATCAGAACCTCAATAGTCGATCACCAAGTTAGTGTTCAGCCTATGACTTTCTCTCCATTTAAGTTTGATATTCCACTAGCTGATGAACACCAGTCATAGGTAAAGTCATTATAACATACAAAAGTTTCCCACATCAAATAAGTACAAGAGTCGGTCCTAGAACAAATATATATGACAGGAAGCCTAGGAAACACTCTGACCTAGGGAGACCAACAGATCCCTAAGCCCATGGATGAGGTCGTTGATATATAGGCGATTGCTTACGGAAGAAAGAGGAAATCCATAATGTGAAGGACAACCAAGAAAAGGAGGCTCACATTGGATAGCACGCTTTGCATCACCACAGAAGAAACATTGCTCAGTAGAGAAAATGTGAAGACAACTAAGCTAATCGACACAGGGATGTCTATAACTAATGCCACGCTAGATCAAGAAAAATAGGATGAAAAGGAACTATCCACCGTAAAGAAGGAGTTGGACCATCTGAGCCATCTGGTGAAATATTACCAGGACTCAACACAAGCAACAGTTTTCCTGAAGAGTGAATTCTGAGAAGCATATGCATAATTCACGATCAAAATACATCTCTTCACTGCATGCGTAGCCAATTCTCAAGAAGAAACTCTCATGGCACTAGAAACCTGTAAAGGCGTGGAGAGATGGTATGAAAAGGCATACCAGGTTGTAGAATGAATCAATTATATCAGTGCAGTACATAAGGGTCGAGACACGGAGGAGCATGGAATCTGAGCGCTGATGGATAGCAGTATCTCCCAAATTAGGAAGGAAGTTGGCCCAGGAACCTCAACTAAAGATACCAGAAAGGTGGGTCGAGTGTGATAAAAGTTGGGAGAAGATCAATCGAGAGATGAAAGACATTGGCCTTCTAGAGTTCAGATCACCTGAATACTTTGTTGATTTGCATGAAATAGTCAAATGACATGTAGAACAGGACTCATCATGGGAAGTGTAGATCACGCAGGTGGTGAGAATGACACCAGGTCAGGTAAAGAATTTTATGGAACACCCAATCAAGGCTCGTGCAGTACTACAATGTTTAAGTGCCAAGATGATCAGATATAGAGAATGGGAAATAGAGATAAAGGAAACCCTCTCAACCTCGATGGACTAGCATAAATTCATCTATGTTAACACATGCGAGGATATCTTCATCAAGTGGTCATAGTATGAGAAGAATCATCCACTCTAGTAGAACCACTAGACAATCTCAAGAGAACAAAGAGATCAAGTGCCATGTTTCCTTCTTTTTTTTACTTAACACAAACTTTTAGTAGCTATTTTAATTTAGTAATTCTTTATAAATAGGAGGATCGACCTTTTGGGAAGGGTCGATGGTTTTGGGGAAGGACCCTATTTTTTGAGAACTGTAAAGAATTATTTCTGAACAACTTTAATTAAGAAGTTTTGTTTGGAACCAGAGACAAATTTTATTTTCATCAAAGGAGTTATGTGATTGTATTGAGGAGGAACTACTTCCATATTTAAATTCAGTAGTTGATGTTATAACGAGTAAGAGTTTTTGAATCTATTTATAAGCTATCTTTTTCAATAATTTAACAGTTCTTTTGTTCTAAATGATGAAAAGTGAATTGTTGTGTTAATATGTGATTGATGGTAGAGATAAGGAAACTATTTTTCTTTCACTTATCTTATTGCATACATATTTTCTTTCCATAATTGTATCTCAGTCAGTGTTGAAATACCAGCAACTTAACGTATTATTACTAGACTTGTAATAGGTGTGAATATCGTTGTCTGCACGCTAGAGAATGAGGGTTATCCCAGGCTCAGCATTCATCAGTACTTAATTATTCCCTCTATGAATTGGTTTATACCATCACACCTTACTTTATCAAACTCATCTAATAATAGAAAAGACAAAAAGAGAAATGTTTAACCTAAAGGGGGAACTCTCACATAAATGTATCCTATCAATCACTAAGTAAAATCCATCGGTAAATTGGTTGCACGGTCTAATTGGGCCTCTGAGGTGGGTTTGGTTCCTACTGTTGAGTCAAAGGATATTGAACCCCTCAACAGGTTGTGAGGGAGATCACATATACATAGATTCCCCTCATAGAGATGAAAAAGTGAGGATTTTTCACAATGTAAAGCAAGTTGATACAATTGAGGACATGGGCAGAACCATGCCAAGGATCTATGCAGCCCTAGACAACAAGCAATATGAGTTTAAATATCACATGATTGAAGTGGAAGGTAATATCAATGAACAACCTGTTATTATTTTGATTGATACAAGAGCTATTCATAGTTATATAGATCCTAAGTTGGTGGAAATATTTCATTTTCTAGGAATCAATATTGGAAAATATTTGTTAGTTTAGTAAGCGACCTAAGCTAAAACGAGGATTAATGAGTTGGTTAATGAAATTCCAATGGACATGAATAGATTGACCACAAAGGTTGATTTGAATATCATACCTTTGGGTTCATATGATTTCCTCTTTAGTATGGATGGGTTGAACAAGAATAATGTTGTCCTAGATCGTTGTAACAAGGAATTTACTTGCTTAAATAAAGAAGGGAAATTGAGAACAGTTCAAGGTATTACAAGGGAAGTAACTATCAAAGAGGTTTCATCCTTACAGCTAAAGAAAAGATTCAAGAAAGGATGCCAAATTTATGCAGCTAAAGATAAAGTGCTAAATATTAAAGATGATGTAGTCCTACAATAATTTAAGGAGGTATTTAAAGAGATATCGAGGTTGCCACCGAAAATAGATATTGATTTCTCTAATAATTTGATGTCTAGAGTAGCCCCAGTATCCAATACTCCTTATAGGATGAGTACACCATAGTTAATGGAATTGAAATGCAACTTGAATATATTTTGAATAAGGGGTGCATACACCCAAGTGTGTCACCTTGGGGTTCCCTAGTGTTATCTGTGAAAAAGAAGGATAGAACCTTTATATTATGCATTGACTTCAGGAAGTTGAATAAGGTGATTGTGTAAAACAAGTATCATTTTCTAAGGGTGGGGGATCTTTTTGATCAACTGAAAGATGCAAATATATTCTCTAAGATTGATCTTAGGTAAGGCTACCATTGGATGAGAACTAAAGAAGAATATATCAGCAAGACAAAATTCAAAGCAAGGTATGTCCATTATGAGTTTGCAGTGGTGCCATTTGGGTTGTCAAATGCACTAGTTTTCTTCATGTGTTTAATGAATGGTATTTTCAAAAATTAATTTGATAAGTTTGGCATTCTCTTCCTATATAAAATTATGATTTACTATAAGTATGAAGAAGTGCATGAACAACACTTGAGAATAGTGTTACAAGTATTAATGGAACATCAGTTATATTACGATATAAACAAGTGTTCATTTTATCAGAGGCGGATACATTATTTGGGCCATATCATTTCATAAGAAGGGATAGTTGTGGATATTGAGAATATAAGATCCATTGAGGGATGGCCAATACCTACGAATGAGGTGAGATCTTTCATGGGACTTGCAGGATACTATAGAAGGTTTATTGATGGTTTCTCAAAGATTGACACCCAATCACTTATTTACAAAAGAAGGGTGTGAGATTTGAATGGACTCTTGATTGTGAAAGAATTTTTCAGCACTTAAAATATTTATTCACAATTGCACCAATATTGAGGATTGTTGATCCAAATGAAGATGTCATTGTGTGAATTGATTCTTTCAAAGAAGGAATTGGAGGATTCTTTAGTCAAAATGGGCATGTGATATGATATGGATCAAGGAAGTTAAAAGAGCATGAGATACACTATGCCACTCATGATTTAGAATTGGAATCCATAGTTCATTCCTTGAATATGTGGAGGCACTATCTCATGGGAAAATATTTGAGATGAGGATAAACTATAGTGGTCTGAAATATTTGTTTGGATAGCCAACTATGAATGTGAGGCAAAGTAGATGGTTATAATTTCTCAGTGGGTATGACTTTGAGATAAAAAACATCAAATGAAAAGAGAACAAGGTGGTTGATGCACTTAGCATGAGGGTGAATGAGATGAACTCTACAACCATTAGCATGTACAAAACTAATTTGAAAGACAGAATTTTAGAAGTTGCAAAATAAAATCAACACTATATCGAAACAAAAGAAAAATTACAACAAGCTAATAATCAATAGAAAGTTGAAGATTATGAGCTAAGGGAGGATGGAATCCTCATGTACAAAGGCATAGCATATGTACCTAATTCTTAGGAGCTAAATAATGTGGTGCTAAGAGATATGTATAATTTTTCTTATGTTGAGCACCCAGGTTACCAAAATACCATTGCAGCTATCAAGAGCCAATATTTTTGGCCATGTATGAAGAAAGAGGTAGTTGAGTGCATTGCTAAATTTCTTGAATGTCAAAAGGTAAAGACTAATCAAAGACATCCAGTTGGTTTTCTACATCTATTTCCCATTCTTGAATGGAAATGGGAAGTGGTGACAATTGATTTCATCACCATGCTTCCCAGAATAGCCAAGCAACATGATTCTATCATGATGGTGGTGGATAACCTCACTAAAGTTGCTCATTTTATTCCCGCGAAGCTAACTCACAAGGAAACTAAAATTGTTGATATTTATATGAAGGAAATTTCCAGGCTTCATGGTGTACCTAAGGAAATTGTTTCTAACAAAGATCCTAAGTTCACATCAAAATTTGGGAAGGGTTTATTTAAAGGATTTGGGAAAAATATGAATTTTATCACAACCTATCATCCAGAGTCAGATGGGAAAACAAAGAGGGTCAATCAGGTGAATGAGGATATCTTGAGGATGTGTGTGATGGATAAACCATCAAAATGGGAAGATTATCTGCACTTAGTTGATTTTGATTATAATAATGGGTATCGTGCATCTTTAAATATGAGCCCATTTGAAGAATTATATGGAAGAAAGTGAAACATCTCATGGAGCTAGGAAATCTCAGCGGACAGATCAATGGTTGGGCCAAAATTTCTTTGGGAAATGGAATATCAGATGATGAAGATAAAGAAGAATTTAAAGTTTGCTCAAGGAACACAAAAAATCTATGCAGATAAAGGAAGAATTCACATGGATTTTAAAGTGGGTGACCATGTGTTGTTAAAAGTGAAGGCCAAGAGAAATTCCCTGAAGTTGGGAAATTTTTCAAATCTAGTAGTGAGATATTATGGACCCTTTGAAATCCTGGTGAGGATTGTTCCTATTGCATACATTATTGCACTAAATACATGCATCTGCATTCAAAATGAATTTCATGTGTCTTTTCTTAAAAAGTATGTTCCTAATGATAATCATGTAATTTATTGGAATGTGATTTAGGTGTGTAAATGTGAATGAACATGTACATATAAGATGTAGCTAGCAAATGACATACACAGTTTACAAAAAAATGAGAGAATAGAGAAACGAGAGAGAGAGAACAACTAATTCACATTAACCAAATGAATGAATGATAATTTACACATGATATTCTTTGTATAACTCAACTAATGAACACTGAAGGTGAACCAATGTGCCATAGTGGTGGTATAGAGTGATATGGACACACACCAGTAGTTACTAGAGTAAACTTCCACCTAGTCTCAGTTAACTAGTCTCTCAGTCTTCAGTTAACTGACTGAAATAGAGTGAAGTGAGGAGGAGATCGGGGAATCATGGGTAATGTGCTAGTATGGTGATAATCCCAAGGAAAATGTGCATTAGCTGGTGATGATCCTAATTCTCCATGGTGACGATCCCAAAGTGGCATATAGACTCCACTCAAATGATCAAACTGAAGTGTGAACTTAATAGAATATTCTCCTAGAATGTAGGAAAAGGAATATTCTCCCTAAACTACAGGAGACTAAATAATGACTAATAGACATAGGAAAAACCTTAGGAAAAAAAAATCTTAGGTGTGTGAGTAGTATCTCCAACACCCCCCTTGAAAATAACTATGGTGAAAATAAAGAATGGGTCCCGGCAATGAGACCATGGTAGGTACACAAATACAAAAGATACACTGAAATAAAAGAGGAAAGAGGGAAAAATCATGGGAAAACCCCCCCTCAAAGTACAATGTATGTAAAAAGAATAATTACAGTTTCTAGGCAATTATGTCCTTCACTCCAAGATGACTGTGTAGAGAATGGAACTTATGCTCAGTGAAGATGTTTACATTTTGTTCTGCTGAAGGATGAAATAGCAGGTTGATGATCCCATCATGTACTAAGTCTTGGGTGTAGTGCATGTGGATCTCGATGTGATTCACTCGCTGCCTCTGAACTGGATCTCTGCAGAAATTCAAAGTTCTCTAGTTGTCACACCAAATGAGGATCAGTTGGTGAAACTAAATTCCCATCTCAGTGAGAAAATGGTGTAGACACATAGCCTGAACTATTATGTTAACTACCCCTCTGTACTTTTCCTCGACTAAATATAGAGAAATAGAAGCTTACTTCTTCCTCGGCTAGCAGATGGGCTCGGAACCCAGACTGAGTGAGTAACCATATGTGGACTTGCGATCAATGTTATCTCCATCCTAGTCAGAATTAGTGAACCTGATGAGGTCCAATGTAGAGTATTTTTCATAGTGAATGTTGAAGGTGATGGTGCCCTGTACATATTGAAGGATACACTTTGTATCCTTCCAATGTAGCTCATGTGGCTCCTGCATGAACCTGGCAACTACTCCAACTGCATAGGAGAGGTATGGTCTAAATTTTTTGAGATACAATAAGATCCCCACTATCTGTCTATATAGTGTGTTTCTCACCATTGAAGTGTCCCCTCCATCCTCAAGTCTAACTCCTAATAGGAAATGAGTCGAGGCAAACTTGCAGTCTATCATGTGAAATATCTCAAGGAGATCTCATGCATACTTGGCCTGAGACAGTTTGATGCCTGATGCATCTTGAATGATCTTGATTCCAAGGAATAAATGTAGCAGACCCATGTCCACCATCAAGAAATTTTCATGCAAAATCCTCTTGATTGCAGCAATCGTTGAATTCGAGTTATTGCTAATCAACAAATCATCAACATACAAAACTAGGAGTAGAAGTGAATCATCTGTCCTGAGCATGTAAACATTTGGGTCTGACTTACAATGTAAAAAAAATTGTGACAACAAGTAGGATTCCATATTTGAATATCATTCCCTTGGGGCCTTCTTGAGGTCATAAAGAGACTTCTTCAGTCGACATACCAAAGATGAATCATGCATAAATCCCTAGGGTTGCTCCATATATATCTCCTCAGAGATATTATCATGAAGAAATGAATTATTCACGTCGATATGATGGACTTCCCCTCCCTTGGTTGGCACAATGGAAAGTGCCAAACGTATGGAATCCATATTCACTAATGGAGTGAAGGTCTCATCATAGTCAATGCCATGCACCTGTTGAAATCCTTTGGAAACTAGCTTGGCTTTGTATCTACTAACTTTTCCATACACTGTTCTCTTGGTCCTATTGACCTATGTGCACATGACAAGCTTCCTTAATGCAGTAAGGGGAACCAGATCCCAAGTCTGGTTCTCGAGGAGGGATTTGTAATCCTCCTGCATGGTATATTCCCAAAAAGGATTTCCAACGGCCTTGCCATAGGACTGTGGATATGAAGAATGAACCAAGAAAATATGTCTAGGTGGCATCGGTTCAGTGGCAATGAGTGCAAGAGGAGGCTCCTCAAAATCAGATCAAATCCTCCTTGTATCAGTTGGATCCCCAACAAGATCTCTTGCATCCTGAAGAGTAGTCTTGGCCCACTTAGGCCTCTACTCTGGCTCTGCATCTGCATCTGCATCTGCATCTAACTCTACTAACTTGATATCTGAATCATCTAAATCCTTTGAATCATAACTCTCATCTGAAGAAGAGTCGGCATGTGCATGCTCATCATCTCTGACAGGTGGAAGAACAAAAGATTTTGGATGCGGCTACTAAGGTACATGCGAGACACTTTCCTCAAATTGGACACTACACTCAATGATGATCCAATCTGAGGAGAGATCAATGAGTTTTTATCCCTTCACACCATCTGGGTATCCAAAAAATATACACTATGTGCATTGTGGATCAAGTGCCTTCCTCTTCTTAGAGGTAATCTTGGCCCATGCACAAGAACCGAATATATGAAAGTGGGTCACTTCCAGTTTGATGTCACTCCAAGCCTCGTAGGGGGTCTTATCCTTGACATATCTATGGGGAGATTTTTTTTGAATGTAGGTTGCACAATTAAGTGTTGCATGCCATAATCTCTGTGGAAGTGACTTTGCATGTAGCATGCAAGATGCCATCTCTTTTAGAGATCTATTTTTCCACTCAGCAACTCCATTTTTTTGTAGAGTATAGGGAATTGTGTGTTGTAATTGAATCTCAGCCTCAAGAAAAACATTTTGTATCTCATGCTTGACATACTCCCTCCCATTATCTGTTTGGAGGGCTTCGATATTCTTTCGTGACTGTGTTTCAACAAGGGCTTTGAAATGTTTGAGGTAGGAAAAAATCAGAGGTATTTCAACAAGGGATTTGAAATATTTGAGGTGTTGAAATACCACTAATTTTTTCCTAAGAAATAAATTCCATGTGAAGTGTGGGAAATAATCAACAAAAATGAGTACGTACCTTGAATTACTTATTGATGGATGCAGAAAAGGGCCCATGAGATCATTGTGGATAAGATCCAAAGGAGAGGAGGCCTTCTAAGTCTTTCCTTTGTCAAATTTCTCTTGAAGGTGTTTTCCAAGAACACATCCCTCACAAATTCCTTTGGAGAAGTGGATGTCAAACAGACCATCAACCATTCCCTGCTTGCTAAGTTGTTTCATATATCTGAAATTTAAATTCCCTAAACGTTTGTGCCATATCCTACTTCTTTCATCAACATGGGTAAGAAGTAAAGCATAATCTGGTTCATATTTAGAAAATGTGTAGAGTATGGATCAATAATTTACCTCACTGGTAGAAACCTTGGAATTGGTTTGCATGTCATAGATATCCATAGAATTAGGTGTGAATAAAAATATATTTCCACTGTCGAATTTTTTCATCTGATACATGGAGAGAATATTGACAGAATGTTTGGGAGCATGTATCACATTCTTGAAGCTTCCATTTGTGAGTTCAATTCTTCCTTTGCTAGTGACCTTGACTGGAGAGTTTTCCCCCATCAAAATAGGAGGACCTTTTAATGCATCTAATGAAGAGTATACTTATTTTGTGGCTTCCATGTGGTGTGATGCTATTGAATCTATAATCCAAGCATTGGGAGAGGAATTGATAGAAATCAAAGCATGGATAGAATTACCTTTCTTGATATTTTGATCTTTTGGCTTCCTCTTCTTGGCACCTTCGGGGATGCGATCTCCAAGGTTGTTTTGTTGAATTATTTGGGACATTTGATCTATATGTTTATGCATAAATGTAGATTCTGGATGGAATCCTTTATGGCAGTAAGTGCATTTCTCCCCTTTTCTTCCCTTTACACCTTTGGATCCAGAGGAATTGTTGAAGGGTTTTGAGTACCATTCCTTATTTGGATTTGAATGTCCCTTGCATTTGTCTTTATGTTTAGAATTATGATTTTGGTGACTGCTACCATATTGCACAAAAGTTTCATGCACCTTTGATCCTTTGATTTTTCCCATATTGATGAGTTTTGTCTGCTCTTACATCGGAGACTCGATAAAGGACTCAAGAGAGGGCATGGTCCAGGTAGATCTAGAGGCAAGTMTAACTGAMTGAAATGTGGATACAAGCATTGAGTATTCCATACCAAGTTTAGATAGAATGGTAAGAACCATTTTTTTATCCRCCTTATATTTATCAACCCCGCAAGCCTTGAGTTGYGASAACGAATCCTTATATTTCATAACGAAATCTTGGAGATTGTCGAAGGTTTTTGGATCCAAAGTGAGAAATTCTACCTCGACCATGTGTCCCCTCATCTCATTCTATTTTACAAAAAKATCTTCCATGGTGTTTTAGGATTCATTAGGGGTTTTACAAGAGGATATSTGAAAGAGGAGCTCAGGAGAAATGAGACTGCAAATAGTTCCAAATGTGTCATCCATTTGATTCAGATACTTGGATTTTTCTATGGCTGATGTGGGTTCAGTMTTTGTGTTCACRTTTAAACTGTATAATCCTATTATTTGAATATGCACTATCATATTTTCCTTCCATGCAAAGAAATTATACAGTGTAAGAATGAATTCTTTTGGAAATTCCATTTTTCCCGATGTCTTCAATCTTTGGTAGCTGTAAAAATAATCTGGTGTGTCTTTTTCCTAGAAATCCATCGGCTTTGATATTATGTAAATATGAATGAACCTGCACAGATAAGATCTAGCTAGAAAATGACATACATAGTTTGCAGAAAAATGAGAGAAGAGAGAAATGAGAGAGTGAGAACAAAGAATTTGCATTAACCAAATGAATGAATGATAATTTACACATGATATACTTTGTATAACTCAACTAATTCACATTAGAGGAGAACCAATGCGCCATATTGGTTTTCTAGAGTGATTTGGACACACACCAATAGTTACGAGAGTAAATTGTCACCTAGACTCAGTTAACTAGTCTCTCGGTCTTTAGTTAACTCACTGAAGTAGAGTGAAGTGAGGAGGAGATTAGGGAATCATGGATAATGTGCTAGTCTGGCGATAATCCCAAGGAAAATTTTCATTAGATGGTGATGATGCCAATGTTGCATGGTGATTATCCCAATGTGGCATCTAGACTCCACTCAACTGATAAAACTGAAGTGTGAACTGAAGAGAATATTCTCCTAGAATATAGGAAAAGGAATATTCTCCCTAAACTATAGGAGGCTAAATAATGACTAATAAACATAGGGAAAACCTTAGGAAAAATAAATCCTAGGTGTGTGTGAATTATCTCCAACAAGGTGGATCAAGAAATAGATTTTTGAGTTCATCTAGTGTGCATATTGGATCGGAAATTAAAGATGCTCCAAAATCAAGAAATAAGGTTGGTAATGTTGTATAGTTGGTTGTCATTGATGTTAACCCTAGTCAACCCTAGAAGAATCATCTACAAGAAGTCTACAAGAATCTCTAGAAATATGTCTAAGTGGTTGAGTGGTTGAGAACCCCAAAGATGTGGTCATGAAGCCCAAATATGTGGTCATGAAGCTCGAAGTTGTTTGAGGAAAAAGAGGATGAAGGACCTGGCACATGCATGCAAAACCCTCATATATGGATAGTACTCGTCATGTCATTTCCAATTGTAGGTGGTACACCACGTGGTTCCTCGTGGTTGAGTATTTATGTCCTCATGAAGTTGAAAGCCCAAAAGAATGGTTAAGAAGTCCCTAAACAGTTGCAACAAGAAGTTACAAGTCGTTAACTAAAGGGTAAAACAGTTGTAACAATAAATAATGAGTTGAACCTAAAAGTTAATAATTCCATAAATGGTTGCAACAAGAAATAATGAGTTGACCCTAAAATCAGAAAAAAGGGGTAAGAGAATTACAAGTTAGCCCCAAAAGAAGTCACTTGAAAAGTATAAATACACATCGAGAGTATATCAGTTATACACAAATGTTCATTGAATATCTATCTAGTGAACACCTAATCTATGTGCAAATCTAAGGTAACGAGGTTGAGATAAAGCAAAGGGGATGCCTGTTCTAGGTTGCAGTTGTTTAAGTTTGAGCAACTTCGGAAGATATTCTTATTATATCAATATTGTATTAGACAGAGGCAAACCCTAAAGAATAATATTATTTTGTATTTGTAAATTCGGCCCTATTGTTCCTTTGTAAAATTTGTCCCTATTGTGCCTTGGGAAAATTCAATTGTAAATTAGAAAGCGTAAAGTGTAGAAGTCGACCCTGACCTAATTTTGTGTGGCTCAACTAGTATTTATAAGAGGCTAGGCACCTCACTTGAATAACGCACATAACAAGCTCTCTCACATAAGAAAGGTGTGCAAGTCTGATGAGGAGACGCAACTACAAAGGAAGGGTATTTTGTTAAAGATTTTGATTATCTCTTGGAGGACTATCTTGGTCTAGTGGTGTGCTAACCTATTCTGGTTAAGGTTTATGGTCTATCTTCTGATTGGTGAGATCTCTCTTAAGAGAGACATTGTACTTTTTGACAAATCTATATTGAAGAAGATTTGTTGGTTTTCTCCCCCACAAGGGTTTCCCAGGATAAATATTTTGTATAATGTGGAAGTATTTCTTTCATTGATCCTTATGCATGCAGTTATTGTTTTAATAGTCTAAAGTTGAAGAATATTGAATACACTTAACTGCTTAAAGAGAATTTTCAACATGGCATCAAAGCGGGCCTGAAATAATCCATTTTCATAGTCTAAGAGAAATCAATGAGGAAGTCAATACCATATGAAAAAATATCCTAACCTTAGCGCATATTTCCTTGGGATTATATTCTCATTTTGATGAAGATTTGAAAATTGAAACTATTGTAATTAACGGAAACTGCATAAATACCTAGAAGGAGATTTCACCCACTTTCTGGAGGACGCGGGAAGTAAATCTACCAAGAAGTTCTCATAAGGATGGTGCACCTTTCTCTCGAATCATAATTCCAATATTCTCTTTTTGAAAAATTAGGCTTTCCTCATAAACCCTAGATCAAGACATCTTGGCAGTTGCATATTGAAGTTGGAGTTGATCACCTTGGCATAACACTCTCTCGTAAGTACAAAACAGTTTTTTGAAAAGTTTTTATTTCTTATAGTATTTTCGTTCAAGGACAAGATGGATCCCAGTACCAATATTGATGAGAAGCTTGAAGGTTTTGATAAATTTCGAGCATGGAAGTATAGAGTGACGATCATTCTAGAAGAGAATGATCTAGAAGATTTTTTCAATGAAGAAGTTCCAAAACTAGACAAAGATGAGGCCAAGGAAAAGTACAAAAAGAACCTAGTTAAGGCAAAGAGAATCATTGTTGATTCTATCAAGGATCATTTGATCCCTTGTGTCTCATCATTGGCAACTCCCAATAAAATGTTTGATGCCTTATCCCAATTATATGAAGGCAATAATATCAACTGGAAGATGACCTTGAGAACACAACTCAAGAATGTGAAAATGTGGAGTTCAGAAACTATCCAATCCTACTTCACAAGAGTGTCTCAAATAAAAGAACAACTTGAAGCCATTGGAGACACAGTCAAAGAAGTTGAATTGGTGATGACTACATTGAATGGTCTCCCCATATCTTGGGAATCATTCATTCAGATAATATGTTCAAGAAGAAGGCTAACAAGGTTTAGCAGACTATGGGAGGATTGTACTCAGGAAGAAGCTAGATTGTCAACAAGAGAAGAGAAACTAGGTGATGAAGAAAATCAAGCTCTAGCAGCTCATACAAGAAAAGGAAAGAGCAAGAAGGAGTTCACTCACACAAGAATCCTTTTGGATTACAAAATACCAACAAGTTTAAGAAGGACTTCTCAAATTATAGATGATACATCTGTCAAAAGATGGGACACATTGCAATAAACTATCCCAACTCTAAATTTCAGGTTAGAAAAGGAAAGTATAAAATACACCATGTTCATGCCACAGAAGATGATGAACTTGATCATGAGAAAACCAAAGAATATGACTCAAGAAAAGAACATGTATTGATCTCAGCTCTTACAGGTGCAGTCACTCATGGAAGTGACACATGGCTTATTGATAGTGGTGCTTCTAAGCACATGACATGTTACAAGGATTCTTTCTCAGAATTAGTTCAGAATGATTCACCTCACAAGGTGAAGCTCGGTGATGACTATCAGTATCCCATTAAAGGAGTAGGAGAAGCATATTATAAATTGGATTCCGTAAAACCTATGAAGATGAAGGATTTTTTGTGTGTACCTAGTTTGAAGAAGAGTCTCGTTTCTATCTCAGCTTTGGATGAGAAAGGATTCATAGTTGCTTTGATTGATGGTGAAGTACTCATGTGGCCAAGAGGAAAATATATTGATGATGTTGTAGTGATTGGTGTCCAAGAAGGAGGATTATACAAGTTAAAGGAACATTATATTTCATCACTGGTATATAGTACAGTTACTCCAATTGAGCTATGGCATACAATATTTTCTCACATGCATTACAAATCACTACTGATCGTGAGAAAGATGGTGGCAGGTTTTCCAGAAATCCAAGTGAACCATGAAGGCATATGCAATTGATCCAACTGGATCCAGAAAGGCCTAAAAATCAAAGTTATGAAATGCTCAATAAAACAAAATTATCGCTAAGTGCTTGTTGCAATATTTCCAGCAGTGCGAATGGATAAAACAATGGACGTCGTATGAGAAAGTTATGGCAATTGGAAAATTTGGTCTTCTCTAGAAAAAAGTCAAAGGGTCAAAGGGAGATGTGGCATATATAGCATGTGACACATGGAAGCTTCAGATTACGACAAGTGGCAGCCTCTAAATTTTACAAGTGGAAGCCAACAGGTGATAACATGTGGTATCACTAGGTCATGACAAGTGGCAAGGTTTCATGATGACAAGTGTCAAAGTTTTGATAATCCATGTGGCAAAAGATTGGCCAACCATGGGCTAACACATGGTCCAATCTAAGGGTGCAACATGTCACCATGGTCAAGGCCTTAAAAAGTTCATATTTATATTGTTGGACTCCATGGGATTTGATCCCATGACCTGCCTCTTCAAATGATTTAAGCACAATGATCTAGCCACAAAGGGTGAATTACTACTTTAGAGAAAAAACCCACTTTTCAGAAATTTAAACCTAAGCACATTTTCCAGCTAAGGGAGGTGTGTCCCTTAGAACTAGGAAAAATGGACCTCATGTGACCACATAAGGGGGGGCATGCCCTAATTTGTGGCTTAAGTATTTTTTTGCCAAATTTTGGGTTTTGACCTTATATTAATGGATTTTTTGCTGATTTTTGTGGATTT
>JZKD02S0131301.1:291698-335598 GCA_000966675.3 Picea glauca
TGATAAGTGTCAAAGTTTTGATAGTCCATATGCAAAACATTGGCCAACCATGGGTTGACACATGGTCCAATCCAAGGGTGTCACATGTCACCATGGTCAAGGCCTTAAAAAGGTCAAATTTATATTGTTGGACTCTATGGGATTTGATCCCATGACCTACCTCTTCAAATGACTTAAGCACAATGAGCTAGCCACAAAGGCAAAATTACTACTTTAAAGAAAAAACCCACTTTTCAGAAATTTAAACTTAAGCACCTTTTCCATCTAAGGGAGGTTTGTCCCTTAGAACTAGGTCACATGGACCTCATATGACCACATAAGGGGGGAACACACCCTAACTAGGGGCTTAAGAATATTTTTTGACAAATTTTGGGTTTTGACCTTATTTTAATGGATTTTTTGCTGATTTTTGTAGATTTTTGGCCAAAAAGAGTGGATCTGGAGCCTAGAAAGAGGCCAAATATTGGGGGGGGGGAGTTGAATTTTGACCCCCAAATATGAATCTACATAAACCATAGGCTTTTGACAGTCCAAGGAGGTCCAAAACAGCAGAATGTTGAAGATTTTGGAAGATCAAGCCATTTTTATGCAAGAAATCCATTGAGGAAGCGAACTTTGGAGGCCATTTTAAGGAGCTACGCTCAACCTTTTTCAGTGTCGTCGGTTATGTTGGATTGATGAGGTCGATAAGAACACAAATAGACCAGTTTGTAATCCATTTGATGCATTTCTAATGCATTTTTTAAGGATTGAATATTAATAAGAAATCCTCCCCCACTGAGACAAAGGCCCGAAGACGTGGGAAACCTTGCCAAACTCCGTTAACAATCTTGGTGTTATGGTTTGTTGTTATTAATGTTTAATTTATGTTATGTATTATTTATGATGGATGAAACATTATTTCATTAAAATATTCCTCTTCTCTTAATTCCTAAGTGGTAAATCAACTCATGCATAAACTTAACCAAAGTCTTTAAAAGATCATTTTCAAATCAGCAAGGGATGTGCACAAGGAAAGCATGTGAAGAAACCATTTCCAAGTAGTGATAGAAAATAAAAAGGATCCTTGGATATTATACACTCATACATTTGTGGACCGATGTCAAACACTTCACTTAGCAGGTATGTATACTCTGTTTCATTTATTGATGATTTCTCATGTAAAACTTGGATTTATTTTTTGAAAGATAAAAGTGAAGTATTCAACAAGTTCAAAGAATTCAAGGCACTTTTTGAAAACTTGTATGAAAAGAATATAAAGATATTAAGGTCAGATAATGGAGGAGAATTCACATTAGATGAATTCAAGGTGTTCTACAAGGAATTTGGGATTAATAGGGAGCTCTCTACTCCCTACGATCCTCAGCAGAATGGTGTGGAAAAAAGAAAGAATTGTACAATCATGGAAGCAGGAAGGGCCTTGATTCATGACCAAGATTTACTGATGCATCTGTGGGAAGAAGCAGCCATGAACATGATATATGTGCATAACATAAGCCCCCACCATGTACTTGGAAACAAGACACCAGAAGAAATTTTTACAGGTGAAAATCCATAGGTCATCTACATGAGGATATTTGGTTGTCCATTATATGTACATGTCCCCAAGGAAAAAATATTGAAGTTGGACCCTTCATGCAAGAAGGGTATTTTTTTTGACACAATGAGACATCAAAGGCATACAGAGTTTACATCCCTAGTCATCGGTAGATTGAGACCAATAGAGATGTCACCTTCGATGAGGATACATCTTTTAGTAGATTGAGACAAAATCATTCAGATGAGGTCCATGATGAGGAACCCGAAGCTCCTGAAGTTTCAGATGCATATGTAGATGAGTATGTTGTACTAGAAGATCATGATATGGAATAACCATAAAGAACTATAGATTCATCTCGAGAGATGAATACTAAGAATAGAAGACGAGCTTGGGCTCAAAAAATTATTCAAGATGCAGAGAAGTACAGTGCTCCAAATGGATTATTTAGAGAAAGAAAGAGACCATGACCATAATCTAGTTATGTGTCATTGTTAAGTGACATTATTGATGTCGAGCCTACTAGTTATGAAGAGGCTGCAGATAATAAAGAATGGAAGGTTTTCATGGTTGAAGAGTAATAATCCATTGTAAAGAATGATGTTTGGGATGTGATTCCGAGACCGAAGGAAAAGACAGTGGTAAGTTCCAGGTGTATTTATAATACAAATCATTCAACAGATGGAAGTATCAAGAAGTACAAGGAAATTTTTATGGCACGTGGTTTCTCCCAGAAAGAAGGAATATATTATGAGGAGACTTTTTCTCCTATGGTAAGATACACTTCAATTAGAGCTATACTTGTGATAGTTGTAGTGATGAAATGGAAGGTTCACCAGATGGATGTGAAGAAAGTTGTTCTAAATGGTGTAATAGAAGAGGAAGTGTATGTGGAGAAACCACAAGGTTTCGAGACACATGATAATTAGACACATGTGTGCGGATTGAAGAAAGCCTTGTATGGATTGAAGTAAGAACCTAGAGCATGGTATGGTAGAATTCACATTTTTTCAATGAGCTTGGGTTTTACCAAGAGTAAAGAAGTTTCCAACCTGTACTTCAAGGTTGTAGATGGTGGACCATTGATCCTACTAGTATATGTAGATGACCTGTTTCTAACAAGAGACAAGAATCTCATCACTGGTAATAAGAGGAAGCTTGTTGCGGAATTTGAAATGAAAGACCTAGGAATGATGCATTATTTCTTAGGTATAGATGTATGGAAAATATCAAGTAAGATTTTCCTTAACCAAGGAAAATATTCTATAGAGATTATGAAGAGATTTGAAATGATGCCTTGTAAGTCCATGCCTACACCGATGCTGACAAATACAAATTTATTGAGTGACACATATTTAGAGATAGTGGATGCTACCATGTATAGACATATGATTGGTTCATTGATGTACTTAATGAATGCAAGGCTAGATATATGTTTTGCGGTGAACACATTGAGTCAGTATATGGTTGAGCCGAGAAGTGTTCACTTGATTGCAGCAAAACATGTGATGAGGTACCTAAAGGGTACAATTGATTATGGACTCAGATATGCTTCAGATCATTAGACAAGCCTACAAGTCTTTATTGATTTAGATTGGGTTGGTATTGTTGCAGAACAAAAGAGTACATATGGATGTTGCTTCAGTATGGGATCAACTATGATCTCATGGTTCAGCAAGAAGAAGACTAGTGTGGCACTCATTACGGTTGAAGCAGAGTATATAGCAACTTGTTCAGCTATTAGCAAAGAAGTGTGGCTTTGGAATCTTCTTGCATGATTTTTTGATCTTGAGTTAGAGGCGACTTGTATCTGGTGTGACAAATAGAGTTGTGTGAAGTTGATAGAAAACCTAGTGTTCCATGAAAATTCCAAGAATATTAAAATAAGGCACCATTATACCAGAGATATGGTACAGAGGGGAGCAGTGAAGCTCCATTATGTCACTACAGATGATAAAATAGAAGATGTGTTGACAAATATTTTGTCGAGAGTTAATTTTGTGTACTTCAAAGAAAATCTTGGTGTGGTCCAAAAGGACTTCCCTAATAAGAGGGATTGATGAGTTACATATGTGATTCAAGAGTAGAAACATCAGCATGTGATAGTGGCAGTAGGTATTCATTCATGAGCAAATTACTGACTGTGGCACGAGTCAACATTACCTCACACAAGGTCAATAGATGCCAAGCTTTCAGGGCTGGCTATTTATCCATATTTTCAAGCTAGTTGGCCAACCTGTGTGGTTGGAGGTGTTTCTTAGTCTTGGGCTAGATGGGTAGTGTGTGCCCACTACATTACCTAATCCTTTTGATTATATTCTTGGTCATTGTGGACCAGTTTCTTGGTGTGAAAACCAGAGGTTACTAATTCTTTATGAACTAGATGTCAAATTATGTGTGAGTTGAAGAGCTACTAGATCTTTATGAACTAGATGTCAGATTCTATGTGAGTTTTCGAGTTACTAGTTATTCATGAAATATATGTCAAATTCTATGTGATATAATGAGTTGCTAGTTCTTTATGAACTAGATGTCATATTTCATGTGAACTGACAAGTTACTAGTTTTGTATGAACTAGATGCAATATTTTGTGTGAGCTGGTGAGTTAAAGCCCCGTGATGAAATAAATCCTGGAAGAATGATAAGACACTAGATCCATGATGTGGTTACAAAACTTCTTCAATATAGATTCATGGAAATTCAACAAGGCAATGGTCAAGTGTACATAAGTGCAGAAGAAATCATGATGATCGTGCCAAAAGAATACCTTCCTTGATAAGAGGGAGTCTTGAAGTTTGAGTAGCTTTAGAAGATATTCTTATTATATCAATATTGTGTTATACCAAGACAAAACCCTAAAGAATAATATTATGTTATATTTTTAAAGTCGTCCCTATTGTGCCTTTGTAAAAGTCGGCCCTATTTTGCCTTGGAAAAAGTCAATTGTAAATTAGAAAGGGTAAAGTGTACAAGTCATCCGTGACCTGATTTTGGGTGGATCAACTTGTATGTATAAGAGGATAGGAACCTCACTTAAAGAACACACATAAAATCTCTCTCACATAAGAAAAGTGCACAAGTTCGAGGAGGAGACGCAGCTACAAAGGAAGGGTATTCTGGTAAAGGTTTTGGTTATCTCTTGGAGGACTATCTTGGTCTAGTGTTGCTCTACCCTATTATGTTTACAGTTTCTATTCTATATTCTAATTGGTGAGATATCTCTTAAGAGAGACATTTTACTTTTTGATGAATATATATTGAATAATATTTGTTGGGTTTTCTCCCCCACGAGGGTTACCCAAGATAAATCTCGTGTATACTATGGATGTCTTTCTTTCAGTGATACTTATGCAGAAAGTTATTGTTTTAATAGTCTAAATTTAAATAATATTGATTACACTTAACTTCTTAAAGAGAAATTTTAACAGCAGCAATGTATGATGATGCAATAAGGTTGTTACAAGATCTAAGGTATGTCTGTATACATGATTTTTATTGTTATATCTTGATTCTATGAAACATGCTTGAGGCATATATTGGGAATGTTTGGCATATGATTGAGGCATATTTTGGATGTATTGGAACATATATTTGGCACATGGTTAAGGTATATTTTGAATACTTGGGTATATAGTTTGAGGCATTTATTGGCATATTGTTTGAGGAATATTTTTTATTTTTTAGCACATAGTAGAGACATATTTCTGGTACATTTTTAGATGCACATCTTGTTGATTTTGGTCATATGGGTTGGATACTTTCTTGGTGATATTGGAATGAGATATATATGGTTATGAGTTTGATCCAGTCACAGTGACAGTGACAAAGGCAGTGACGGGTTAATGTATCATTGACAGGTTGAGTCTACATTTGTATCTCAAGGAGGAAGGATGGGGAAAGGAAAGGGGTTCGTAGCCTCCTTTCAATGGATATGGAGAACATATGGAGTTGCAGATTCCTTCGGGTTGGAGCCTATAAACTAGGGGTTGGAGCCTCCTTCCAGTTGTAGCTAGAGAATTCAAGGAGTTGTATCTTCCTTCAGGTTGGAGCTTGTAAATAGGGATTTGGAGCCTCCTTCCAGTTGGTGTTGGAGAATTTGGAAGTTGGTGCTTCCTATGAATGTAATATTTGATATATAAGAAATCATTCTATGTTTTTCTCCCATTTTGTTTTGCACGTAAAATATTGGTGTATTGTTTATCTATGTATGATGTGATGCATTTTTTACGATTATATGTTTATGATATGTTAAATTCAATTATAAGTGATAACTAGTTAATAAATATGTTATTATTAAAAGTGGTAAAAAGTGCACAATATTGATTCACCCCCCCCCTCTCAGTATCGTGAATATTCCAACAATTGGTATAAGAGTTGATTCCTTCAGATACAGTCTAACCACTGGAAGGTAGATCATGGAGTGAAATAAAAATGGAATGCCAGTGTTTGATGGTCAAAATGGTCAGAGCTATGAGATATGGAGATAAATAATGAAAACATTTCTGGGAGCACATGGGTATGATTACTCAATTGTCACGGGATACACCGGTTCAAAGAAACCAAAGACTGTAGACAAGAAGGAATTAAAAAGAAACAACAAAATAGCAACAGATTTCATCCTGGAAGGATTACCTGGTCTGGTAAAAGATAGAGTGGGACAATGTTCATCAGCCAAAGAATTTTGGGATAATCTACATAATATATATTCCAAGGGATCTCGTAAAATCATAGAGCCAGATCATATTAAAGAAAATGCAGGGATAGAATGACAAGAAATATTCTCATCATGTCAGACAGATTCAAAAGAACAAGATTGTGAAGAAGGCATAGTGGCTTTTGACATTGAACTGATCAATGCTTTAAGTAAGGTAAATAAATAAAGAATGGAAAACAAGTCCCTCAAGGAAGAACTAATCAGGCTAAAGTAAGGTTCTAGAGAAGTCAAGAAGTATTTCATGAATCTAAAATATCAATTGGATGAAGCCAAAGGGATTTAAGAAAATCGCAAGGATCAGTTGAAAGAGAAACATTGTTTGGAAGCTAAAATAGTATCACAAAGAAAGGAGGCAGAGAAGAGAGAAGAAATTTTGGAAAGTCATCATGAGGAAATATTTGAGGACTTCAACAAACTTGAAGAAGAATTTAGTCAACAAGAAATAAGATCATTTCCTTGAAGACCCAACTTGAAGAATAAAAGAGAACAGAATAAGTCATGAAGATTCAGATGATGAAGAAAGAAGAATATTGTTTTAAGCTTGAAGAAGAAGTTGTCACATTAAGAGTTAAAAATGTCAAGCTTGGCAAGAACGTTGAACAGAGAGGAATATCCACACCATTGGTAAACAAATTTGAAGAAAAATGTTATAGGTTACTAGAAAGGAAGAATGAATAAAAGGATAAGAGTTATGTGGACTTCATCAGAGACCCTATCAATAATTAAGAATGCAATCCATCAAAGGAGAACATTCCAAAAATAGAGAAGACTCAAAAACAAGATTACAGAATAGGTGGATATCAAAGAACACCCACCACTTTCAGGTATCAAAGAATCCTCAAACATTGTGAAGGAAACAATAGAAGAGAAGATTGTGATCATCCAAGGCATGAATTATGAAGGAATTCATCACAAAAAATATCATTCACTCCCATGTATCAAATTTTATTTTATGGTTACTATTTTACTTGTAATAACTTTGGACATAAAGTTATAGATTGTAGAGCTTATGGAAGAAATGGTCAAGCAAGAAATGTTTATGTGGCTCCATACAATATTGAATGTTAAAAATTCCACAACTATGTACACTTATCCTATGATTTTACAAGCACAATGGATACTTCCATGAAATAAAACATTGATATCAGATGCAAGAAGTTTTGGAAAAGAAAGCAAGAATGTGTGAATGAAGAACTCCCAAAAATCATGCTCTCAGAATTTGTAGTAGTGTAAGATCATGAAATATTTATAGGACAAGAGGAAGATATCATAATTCAGGAAGATAATGAAGAGGAAGATGTCATAATTCAAGAATATGATAAAGAAGAAGATGTTAGAATTCAAGAAGATGGTGAATCCATAGGTGAAGAGGAAGATTATTCCGCATTAGGGCATCTTCCTCCACCTTTCTAATCCATCCATCTTGGAGACTCCCAATAAATATAAATATTGAAGAGGGGGAGTCTAATTAGTAGCTTTACATATCAAATAACTATCTTTCAAGAAGTATGAAGTATTTTCATATTTTGGGAAGGCATTTTTAGAGTGGTTTGATGACAAAAGTGTATAATGTCTTATGATATTTTGATTGTTTAAGGAACATCTTTAAGGTATTAGATGAAAGTTATGAAGAATATCATTAGTACACTTTTCAGGAAGAGGTTCATGATTGTATATAATATTCCAAGCAGTGACATATAGACTCGAGGATGTTTTAAAGATAGAGAAGACTAGTGCACATATTTGATTCAGTTTGAAGAGAAGGAATATGTTGTAATTAGTTGCAACATATGGGTCACCATTGTGTGCAGTTGAGCAGTAGAGTCATGGACATTTTTATGACATATGGAAAAATATGAATTCGTGAGACACTTGGTAAGTACAAAAAGATGTGAGGAAGAGAAGATGCATAATAGTGGATGAAAGAATATTGATATGTGGAATCAGTCAGTCACAGGAAGACAAGCAGTGAAAGGCACAACAAGACAGGGGAAGAGAAACCTCCAGCAATAGTAATATATATTGTCACAGGGAAATTTTTGAATGATGTGGTCATTTATGTGTAAGATGTAAACATGAAAATCCATAGAGATTTGAAGTCAAGTAACTTTGAATGATTTTTATATATGTCAATGAATTACATGAGGAAGTACCAATAGACAAGAACCATTGGAAGAGAGGAAAGGAAGCAAGTGCAAGAACCCCAAAATTTATCTACATGACATCTTGCATAGAATTCAAGGAGATATAAATCATCAGAGAAAGATATCAGGAAAGAAAGATCGGAAGCATGAAGACATGGGAGACACACCGACAGGGGGAGTTACCCTTTTTCCCATGATGTCGAAGGGGGAGAAAAAGAAAGATCGAGAGTTAAAGATCATAAGCATGAATACATGGGGAGAAGTATCAAGGGGAGATACCCTTTTCCATTGATGGAAAATGGGGAGAGAAGCATCAGGAGAGAAATATGAGGAGAGATGGTCACAGGGGGAGTATGATTATTAGAGTATGACTGTTTCCATTAATGCTAAAGGGGGAGATTTTTGGATAGTTGGTTGTCATTGATTTAAACCCTAGTCAACCCTATAAGAAGAATCTACAAGAAGTCTACAAGAAGCCATGTAAATATCGCTAAGTGGTTAAGTGGTTAATAATCCCAAATATGTGGTCATGAATCCTAAATTTGTTTGAGGAAAAATAGGATGAAGGACATGCCAAATTCATGCAAAACACTCATATATGGATAGTCCTCATCATGTCATTTTCAATGGTAGGTGTTAAACAATGTGGTTCCTCATGGTTGAGGAGTTATGTCCTCATGAAGTTGAAAGCCCCGAAGAATGGTTAAGAAGTCCCTAAACGGTTGCAACAAGAAGTTACAAGTCATTAATTAAAGGGTAAAATAGTTTTAACAAGAAATAATGAGTTGACCCTAAAAGTTAAGAAGTCCCTAAATAGTAGCAACAAGAAGTTACAAGTGATTAATTAAAGGGTAAGAAATTTGTAACGAGAAATAATGAGTTGACCCTAAAATAAGGAAAAAAGGTAAAACAATCATTAATTAAAGGGTAAAATAGTTGTAACAAGAAATAATGAGTTGACCCTAAAATCAAGAAAAATGAAGTTACAAGTTATCCCCAAAAGAAGTCACTTGAAAAGTATAAATACACATCAAGAGTCTCTCATTTATACACACAAGTTCATTGAATATATATCTAGTGAAAACTTGATATATTGGCAAATCTGAGGTAGTGAGGCTGAGATAAAGAAAAGGGGATGCTTGTTCCAGGTTGCAGCAAGGTTGTTACAGAATCTAAGGTATGTTTGTATACGTGATTTTGATTGTTATATATTGATGATATGACACATGCTTGAGGCATGTCTTGGGGATGTTTGGCATATTCTTGAGGAATATTTTGGATGTATTGGCACATATATTTGGCACATGGTTGAGGTATATTTTGGATACTTGGGTACACGGTTTGAGGCATTTATTGGCATATTGTTTAAGGAATATATTTGATGTTTTAGCACATACTAGAGGCATATTTTGGGTACATTGTTAGATGCACATCTTGGTGAATTTAGTCATATGGGTTGGAGATATTCTTAGTGATATTGGCATGAGATATATATGGTTATGAGTTTGATCCAGTGACAATGATAGAAGCAGTGACAGGTTGATGTTTAAGTGACAGGTTTTTTTATCAGTGACAGTTTTAGTGATAGGTTGAGTCTACATGTATATCTCAGGGAGGTAGGACGAGGCAAGGAAAGGGGGTCATATCCTCCTTTCAATTGGAGTCAAAGAACACAAGGATTTGGAGATTCCTTCAGGTTGGAGCCTGTAAACTTGGGGGTTGGAGCCTCTTTCCAGTTGTAGCTGAAGAATTCAAGGAGTTGTAGCTTCCTTCAGGTTGGAGCGGGGTTGAATCCTCCTTCCATTTGGTGTTGGAGAATTTGGAATTTAGTGATTCTTATGAATGTAATCTTTGATATATAATAAATATTTTTTTGGTTTTATCCCATTTGGTTTTCCACATAAAATATTGCTGTGTTGTGTATCTATGTATGATGTGATACATTGTTTATGACTATATATTTATGATATGTTAAATGCAATCATAAGTGATAATTGTTAATAAATATGTTTTGATTAAAAGTGGCAAAAAGTGCTCAATAATGATTCACCCCCCTCTCAGTATTGGTGAATATTCCAACAGGTAAAGGTCCAGTGGACCTGTTACTGTCCTAAGTATGAAACCTTGTAGCATGAATATTCCATGCGGGAGGTGTATCTGTATTTTTTTTAATACTTTTAGATTGTACATGTGTGATGTGGGAGCATCGTAAGAAAGCCATCAAAGCAAGAGAAAAATAGGAGGACAGTTGGAAATGCACCAACGCACATTTTGAAAATGTTTTGAATTTAAATGAAGGAGCATTAATGTAATAGTTAGGAGGATGTATTTGCATTTATGTTTTGGAGATTATAAAATAGATATTGAGCGTTTCTCTCATCTGTCGGATATGGAGGCATTTAATTGTAATGAATGCAAAGTAGGTATTTTTTAATTTGATTAGATAGCTTAGAGTTGTAAGAGGAAAAACTCATAAAAGACACCCTCGCTTGTATCATTGTATAATTATGTAAGTGGTAGAGAAAGAGAGCACAGAAGAACAGAGATTTTAGGATTGTATAAGAAGATAGATTTTTTCTATTGAACCCATGTACAACAGCACTAGAATTAATATAAGAACACTTTGATTCCATTTCATGGTGTGTCATGGTTGTTGTATCTATATTTTGAATTGTATGTTACAGTTTGCTTAAACTCTCTATTATGCATGTTGTTTCAATGCTATGTGTGTGTATGCTCTTGATTTCATGTTGAATGTATGAAGTCTGTGAGAGGAGAAGTATGAATTTCAATTGTTTCTCATCCTGAGATTTCCTGCAAGGAGTGCAGTGAACGTCCACAAAGAGTGCGTTGACGAGGTTATGAGTTTCATCTCAGAAAAGTTCAGGATAGATATCGTTGGTCTCGTATCAATAGAAGTGCATATAATGCATAGATCCATGCAAGGGGTGCACAGGTGAGTGGAAGTCTTAGACTTTTCCAACCAAGGAGAGAGGTTGAATAACTGTCGTTGCATAAAGTGCACAGAGTTGAGTATTTTAAATAACTAGAGGTTATTGTGAATGTCGCAAGTTGTGCACGCAGGGATTCCTTAGAGTCTAGGAGTTACCATGAGAGTCGAAGATCAGAAGGGATATAACCTTCGAAGAGTTCAAAAAGGGACGAGTTTCGAAGTCACTCAATAGGAAGAAATCTCAGAAAGGTTGACGTTGAAGTGTTTAGCAGAGGAGTCTTTCAAAAGTCTGATCAGACGGTGGAATCGCTTCGAGGAGGAAGTGTCGATTTTCTAAGTACCATTGGATCTAATAGATTAGTAGAATGTTTAAGGCTGAGGATCATTCAGTGTTAATAATCTCAGGAGGAACAATGGTCGTTGGATCTGGATCAATGAGATTCATTGATCTCGGGCTCGCATTTTGTCTTTTAGAATTTGGAGTGTGGAAGAAGTTGTGACTTGGAGTCGAGAGTTGTGAACTCCCGATTCGTGAAGTCCCGATCGAATCAGGATCGTCAAATGACGGGAAGCTCGGAACCATCAATTTGTGGCGAGAAATCATTGTGATTTCGGTTATCGGGCGAAGGGATTGTTGTATTGAATTTCGTCGATACGCGAAATCCCAAGGGGCCGAAACAGTGGGCCCAGATTTCAGTTGGAAGTCACGTCAAGTAAAGTAAAAGAGGAATCAATTTCCCATAATACCTTTTCGGGGTTCGGGGATTAATGAGTCAAAGGAACTCACATTAGGGATCACAAAGTCCCGAAGCCCGAAATACCTTTTTGGGTGAAGGCTTTGGTCATATCAGTTGGCCGTGTAGGTAAGAGTTGGTGTCTAGTGCTTGTTCGCACAGGTGTAAATCCTAACAAGAACCTGTGGAAACACTTGTGTGTGTTGGATATTTCTACAGGAAATCAAAGATTCAATCAGACTCGAAGGGAGACTAAGAACGATCCTAGACCGGGAGGTCGAGCAGAACCTGCTGAGGCATGGGGGGTCTACGCCAGGTGGTATCAGAGCCTACAATATTTGTTTTCTGATAGTAGAAGAGAACAGAAGGCAAGTTGTGATTTGAATTTTGCATGGAACAGATTTGAAACAATGTTGCCCATAAGACGTCAAGAGAGACCAATGCCCAATCCAGTTGTGGAAAGGGAAATTAGAGAAATATGTGCTAGATTAGATGTTGTGGAGAAAACACGGAGATGGAAAGTGGATGTTGGAGATGTCAGTGAAGCCAAAAGTGAAAATGGAAGAAGAAATTGCAGTCGAAGATGTTGCAGAAGAACATTTATTCAGAGCTATTGCAAGAATAGGTGCTAGAGAAAAAATGGATACTCCAATGTACAAAGGAAACTTAGACGTTGGGGATCTATTAGATTGGTTTAGAGATATAGACAAATACTTCCACTATGAGGATGTCGAGGAGGACAAGAAATTCAAACATGCTATCACTAGACTTAAAGGGCATGCATCACTGTGGTGGGATGAACTACAGGCTGACAGGCGATGCAAAGGAAAGAAAATAATCAAAAGATGTGATAGAATGGTTGCAAATATGAAAGACAAGTTTATACCTAGGGACTACCAGATTAATCTGTTTCGAAGAATGCAGAATTTGAGATAGAAAGGGATGATAGTGAAAGAATACACTAAGGAGTTCTACAGGATAAACATTAGAGTAGGTCATCATGAGAGTGATGATGAAAAGGTCGCCAGATACATGAATGGTCTGAGATATGACATTCAAGATGAGATGATCATGATAATGATTAGAAATGTGAAAGATGCTTATCAGATTTCTCTGGAAACTGAAGAGAAATTGGCCTGAAAACAAAGCCAAAGAGGTAGAGGTAGAAGTCAGAGTAGAGGCAAAGAAATTACCCAAGACAGAGTACAGAAGTCGAAGGAGGAAGAAAAGAAGCCTCATACTCACCCATAGAGAGGAGGAAGTTTGCAAGGAAGACAATATGCTGACAAAAATACTTTTCCGCAAGCCAGAAGAAGAGGAAGAGGAAGAGGTGGTGAGATAAAGTGTTTTGTCTGTGGAAAAATCGGACACAAATCTTACGAATGTCCTGACAGAAAAAGAGATGAAGGAGGAAAAGATCACATTTCAGAAGCGTAGAGGTGAAATGTTGAGGCAGAAGATGATGAAGGTGGAAGATCCTTAATGATGAGGAAAATTATCTTAAAGCCAGAGAAGGAGGTGGAGAATCCAGTCTAGAGGAACAGTTTATTTAGAACTACTTGCAAGACCAAGGATAGAGTATGCAAGGTGATAGTGGATAGTAGAAGCATAGATAATCTAGTCTCCATGGAAATGGTGGAAAAGATGGAATTGGAGATTGTTGCACATCTGAGCCCATACAAAATCTCGTGGTTGCAAAAAGGACCTCAGGTAATTGTCACTAAACAATGTCTAGTCGAATTTAAGATAGGGGGTTACAAGGATGAAATTTTATGTGATGTTATTCCCAAGGATGTTTGTCATATTTTTTTGGGGAGACCATGGCAATATGACAAAAATGTTATTCATGATGGGATAAATAACACATACACCTTGGAGAAGAATGGTAGAATGCATATGTTGCTGCCAATTGAAGATAAAAAGGTGAAGGTAGAAGCCAGCAATACTATACTTCTCATGAGTGGGAAGGAGCTTCTTGATGAAGTCAATAAAGAAGAAGACATGCAGTTTTTTGTAGTGAGAAAACCCAGAGTCATTCTAACAAGTAATAGGATAGATGATCTATTGGAGGAAATTCAGGAACTGCTGAAGAATTTCACTGATATTGTGGTGGACGATTTACCTTGTTCATTTCCACCCATCAGGAGTATAAGCCATCACATTGACCTTATACCAGGAGCAAGTTTACCAAACAAAGCAGCGTATAGACTAACGTCGTGAGACAATGAGGAGGTTAAGAAGCAAGTCCAGGATTTGATGGACAAAGGGTTGGTTAGAGAGAGCTTGAGTCCATGTGTTTTTCCAACAGTGCTAAGTCCAAAGAAGGATGGTGGCTAGAGAATGTGTATTGACTCAAGATCTATAAACAAAATCACCATTAGGTATAAATTTCATTTACCAAGGATGGATGACTTGATGGATTACTTGAGTGGAGCAAAGTTGTTTTCAAAAATTGATTTGAAAAGTGGATATCATCATATTAGACTGAGGGGAGGTGATGAATGGAAGACAACATTCAAGACGAATGAAGGACTGCATGAATGGCTTGTCATGTCGTTTGGTTTGACGAATGCACCCAGTACTTTTATGAGGTTGATGAACAAAGTCTTGAAATATTTCATTGGGAAATTTGTAATCATGTATCTTGATAATATACTAATCTTTAGTAAGACTGAAGAGGAGCATTTAAATCATTTAACTACAATGATGAATAGGTTGCAGCAGGAGAAATTGCTAATAAATTTAAAGAAGTCATATTTCATGCAGAAAGAACTCATTTATTTGGGGTTTGTAATCTCTTCGAATGAATTGAAGATGGATCTGGAGAAAGTAAAATCAATCAAAGATTGGCCATTGCCAAAGAGTATCTTTGAAGTTCGAACCTTCCATGGATTGGCTAGTTTTTACCGAAATTTCATCAGGAATTTTAGCGGGATATGTGCACCAATGATGAACACGGTCAAGAAAAGACATAAATATTTTCATTGGATAGAGGAAGCGGAGAAAATTTTCAAGTTTCTGAAAGATAAGATAACTGGATAGCCATTTTTAGTCCTGCCAAATTTCAGTAAGACATTCCAAGTCAGATGTGACGCGAGTGGATTTGCCATTGGATCATTCTTAAGTCAAGACAATATGATGATTGCATACTTCAGTGAGAAGCTGAATGATGCAAAGCTGAAATATTCCACATATGATAAAGAATTTTATGCAATCATACAAGCATTGAGGAAATGGAGGCATTACTTGGTTCCAAAAGAGTTTGTCTTGTATAGAGATAACCATGCTTTACAATTCATAACTCGACATGAGAAATTGAACCAGAGGCATGCAAAATGGGTTGAATACATGTAGAAGTTTACTTTTGTTATAAAACATATTTATGGAACTGCTAACAAGGTTGTTGATGCATTAAGTAGGAATTGTTTGATTCTACAGGAGTTCATAGTGAAGACCTTAGGTTTTGATAACCTTAAGGATGTGTACAAGGATGATTCAGATTTTAAAGAATCTTATGAAGCATGTGAGAATCTAGTTCTTAGAGATAGAATCCAATGGACTGAATATATGATTCAAGATGGTCTGTTATTCAGGGGAAATCAGTTGTGTATACAGAAATGCTCTATGAGAGAAAACCTCTTGAAGGAAAAACATAGTGGGGGATTGGCTGGACATTTCGACCATGATAAGACTTTTTTGCAACTGAATGGCTCAATGGCTCATACTATTGGCTAGGGATGAGAACCAATGTCAAGAAATTCATGAACAGGTGCAGAATTTGCCAGCATGCGAAAGGGAAAAGACGGAATACAGGTTTGTATCAACCATTGCCAGTACCAGAGAGACCTTGGGACATGGTAAGCATGGATTTTGTGTTAGGATTGCCAAGGACACAGAGGGGTTTTGACTCCACATTTGTGGTAGTCGATAGATTTTCTAAAATGGCACATTTTATTCCATGTCAGAAAACCAGTGATGCAGCACACATTGCAAATCTATTTTTCAAAGAAGTTGTTAGACTTCACGACTTACCCAAGAGTATTGTATCAGATAGGGATACAAAATTTGTTGGTCATTTCTAGAGAACGTTATGGAAGAAGTTGGGGACTAATTTATCTTTTAGCTTAGCATATCACCCTCAGACGGATGGACAGACCGAGGTAGTGAACCAAAGTCTAGGATATTTATTGAGGAGTTTAGTAACTAAACATCACAATCAGTGGGATCAGATTCCATCGCAAGCGGAATTTTCATATAATGATTCACCTAATAGGAGCACAAGACAAATCCCATTCCAGATAATGTATGGAATGTAGACAAGAGGAGTATCTGAGTTGAGAGACTTAGAGCAGAGTGAGTTCATGAGTGCTTGTGCAGAATATTTTGCAGCAGAAATGCAGGAGCTCCACAGTAAAGTTAGGGAGCGATTGCAGAACTCTAGCCAAGAATATAAGCACAGAACAGATCAACACAGGAGAGAACTTCAGTTTGAAGTAGGTGATTTGTTTTTGGTGCATCTTAGAAAAGAAAGGTTCCCAACGGGAACATATAATAAGTTGAAGATGAGGAAGATAGGGCCATGTAAGATCATAAGAAAGTTTGAGGCCAATGCTTATGAAATTGAATTGTCAGATGGGGTAGGAATATCATTGATATTCAACATAGTAGATTTGTACCCTTACAAAGATGATGAAGCAGGAACAGAGGAGGGTCAGAAAGAAATTCAGTGGGTCAAATAGATGCCTGTCACTGAAAAGCCACAGATGGAAAAGATAATTGACCAAAGAGTTGGAAAGAAGACTCGCAGGAAGACGTACTTAGAATATTTGTTCAAATGGAAAGGACAGTCGATTGAGGATGTCAGTTGGGAAAGTGAAGAAAATATCCTAAGACATGGATAGACAGTGCAGGATTTCATGAATTTTTCAGCCAGAGGAGTATGATGTAGCAGCATTGTAAGCAAGCCAGCAAAGCAAGCGAAAAAGAGGAGGACAGTCGGAAATGCACCAGCGCACATTTTGAAAAATTTTTGAATTTGAATGAAGGAGAATTAATGTAATATTTAGGATGATGTATTTGCATTTATGTTTTGGAGATTGTAAAACAGATCTTAAGCGTTTCTCTCATCTGTCGGATATGGAGGCATTTAATTGTAATGAATGCAAAGTAGGTAGTTTTTAATTTGATTAGATAGCTTAGAGTTGTAAGAGGAAAAACTCGTAAAAGACACCTCTCTTGTATCATTGTATCATTCTGTAAGCGGTAGAGAAAGAGAGCACAGAAGCACAGATATTTTAGGATTGTATAAGCAGATAGATTTTTGCTATTGAACCCATGTATAGGAGCACTAGAATTAATATAAGAACACTTTGATTCCATTTCATGGTGTGTCATGGTTGTTGTATCTATATTTTGAATGGTATGTTACAGTTTTCTTATACTCTTTGTTATGCATTTTGTTTCAATGCTATGTGCATGTATGTTCTTGATTTCATGTTGAATGTATGAAGTCGGTGAGAGGAGAAGTATGAGTTTCAATTGCTTCTCGTTCTGAGATTTCCTGCAAGGAGTGTAGTGAACATCTACAAAGAGTGTGTTGACGAGGTTCTGAGTTTCATCTCAAAAAGGTTCAAGAGAGATACCGTTGGTCTCATATCAGTAGAAGTGCATATAAGGCAGAGAGTCGTGAAAGGGGTGCATAGGCGAGTGGAAGTATTAGACTTTTCCAACCGAAGAGAGAGGTTGAAGAACTGTTGTTTCAAGAAGTGCACAGAGTTGGGGATTTTAAATAACCAGAGGTTATTGTGAATGCCGCAAGTTGTATGCATAGGGATTCCTTAGAGTCCACAAGTTACTGTGAGAGTCGAATCTTAGAAGGGATAGAACCTTTGAAGAGTTCAAAAAGGAACGAGTTTTGAAGTCACTCAATAGGAAGAAAGCTCAGAAATTTTGACACTGAAGTGTTTGGCGGAGGAGTCTTTCAGAAGTCTGATCGGATGGTGGAATCATTTCGAGGAGGAAGTGTCGATTTTTCGGGGACCATTGGATCTAATAGATCAGTGGAAGGTTTAAGGCTGAGGATCATTCGGCATTAATAATCTTAGGATGAGAAGTGGTCATTGGATCTGGATCAACGAGAGTCATTGATCTCATGCTCGTATTTCATATTTCAGAATTTGGGGCGTGGAAGAAGTTGCGACTTGGAGTCGAGAGTTGAGAACTCTCGATTCTCGAAGTCTTGATCAAATCAGGATCGTCAGATCACAGAAAGCTCATAATCATCAATTTGTGGTGAGAAATCATCGTGATTTCAGCTATCGGGTGAAGGGTTTGTTGTAATGAATTTTTTCGATACGCGAAATCCTGAGGAGCCGAAACAGTGGACCCAGATTTCAATTGGAAGTCATGTCAGGTAAATTCAAAGAGGAATCAATTTCCCGTTATACCTTTTCTGGGTTCGGGGATTAATGAGTCAAAGGAACTCACATCATGGATCATGAAGTCGCNCACAGGTGAGTGGAAGTCTTAGACTTTTCCAACCAAGGAGAGAGGTTGAATAACTGTCGTTGCATAAAGTGCACAGAGTTGAGTATTTTAAATAACTAGAGGTTATTGTGAATGTTGCAAGTTGTGCACGCAGGGATTCCTTAGAGTCTAGGAGTTACCATGAGAGTCGAAGCTCAGAAGGGATATAACCTTCGAAGAGTTCAAAAAGGGACGAGTGTCGAAGTCACTCAATAGGAAGAAATCTCAGAAAGGTTGACGCTGAAGTGTTTAGCATAGGAGTCTTTCAAAATTCTGATCAGACGGTGGAATCGCTTCGAGGAGGAAGTGTCGATTTTCTAAGTACCATTGGATCTAATAGATTAGCGGAAGGTTTAAGGTTGAGGATCATTCAGTGTTAATAATCTCAGGAGGAACAATGGTCGTTGGATCTGGATCAATGAGATTCATTGATCTCGGGCTCGCATTTTGTCTTTTAGAATTTGGGGTGTGGAAGAAGTTGCGACTTGGAGTCGAGAGTTGTGAACTACCGATTCGTGAAGTCCCGATCAAATCAGGATCGTCAAATGACGGGAAGCTCAGAACCATCAATTTGTGGTGATAAATCATTGTGATTTCGGTTATCAGGCGAAGGGCTTGTTGTATTGAATTTCGTCGATACGCGAAATCCCAAGGGACCGAAACAGTGGGCCCAAATTTCAGTTGGAAGTCACGTCAAGTAAAGTAAAAGAGGAATCAATTTCCCATAAGACCTTTTTGGGGTTCGTGGATTAATGAGTCAAAGGAACTCACAGTAGGGATCACGAAGTCCCGAAGCCCAAAATACCTTTTTGGGTGAAGGCTTTGGTCATATCAGTTGGCCGTGTAGGTAAGAGTTGGTGTCTAGTGCTTGTTCGCACAGGCGTAAATCCTAACAAGAACCTGTGGAAACACTTGTGTGTGTTGGATATTTCTACGGAAAATCAAAGATTCAATCAGACTCGAAGGGAGACTAAGAACGATCCTAGACCGGGAGGTCGAGCAGAACCTGCTGAGGCATGGGGGGTCTACACCAGGTGGTATCAGAGCCTACAATATTTGTTTTCTGATAGTAGAAGAGAACAGAAGGCAAGTTTTGATTTGAATTCTGCATGGAACAGATTTGAAACAATGTTGCCCATAAGATGTCAAGAGAGACCAATGCCCAATCCAGTTGTGGAAAGGGAAATGAGAGAAATATGTGCTAGATTAGATGTTGTGGAGAAAACACAGAGATGGAAAGTGGATGTTGGAGATGTCAGTGAAGCCAAAAGTGAAAATGGAAGAAGAAATTGCAGTCGAAGATGTTGCAGAAGAACATTTATTCAGAGCTATTGCAAGAATAGGTGCTAGAGAAAAAATGGATACTCCAATGTACAAAGGAAACTTAGACGTTGGGGATCTATTAGATTGGTTTAGAGATATAGACAAATACTTCCACTATGAGGATGTCGAGGAGGACAAGAAATTCAAACATGCTATCACTAGACTTAAAGGGCATGCATCACTGTGGTGGGATGAACTACAGGCTGACAGGCGATGCAAAGGAAAGAAAATAATCAAAAGATGTGATAGAATGGTTGCAAATATGAAAGACAAGTTTATACCTAGGGACTACCAGATTAATCTGTTTCGAAGAATGCAGAATTTGAGATAGAAAGGGATGATAGTGAAAGAATACACTAAGGAGTTCTACAGGATAAACATTAGAGTAGGTCATCATGAGAGTGATGATGAAAAGGTCGCCAGATACATGAATGGTCTGAGATATGACATTCAAGATGAGATGATCATGATAATGATTAGAAATGTGAAAGATGCTTATCAGATTTCTCTGGAAACTGAAGAGAAATTGGCCTGAAAACAAAGCCAAAGAGGTAGAGGTAGAAGTCAGAGTAGAGGCAAAGAAATTACCCAAGACAGAGTACAGAAGTCGAAGGAGGAAGAAAAGAAGCCTCATACTCACCCATAGAGAGGAGGAAGTTTGCAAGGAAGACAATATGCTGACAAAAATACTTTTCCGCAAGCCAGAAGAAGAGGAAGAGGAAGAGGTGGTGAGATAAAGTGTTTTGTCTGTGGAAAAATCGGACACAAATCTTACGAATGTCCTGACAGAAAAAGAGATGAAGGAGGAAAAGATCACATTTCAGAAGCGTAGAGGTGAAATGTTGAGGCAGAAGATGATGAAGGTGGAAGATCCTTAATGATGAGGAAAATTATCTTAAAGCCAGAGAAGGAGGTGGAGAATCCAGTCTAGAGGAACAGTTTATTTAGAACTACTTGCAAGACCAAGGATAGAGTATGCAAGGTGATAGTGGATAGTAGAAGCATAGATAATCTAGTCTCCATGGAAATGGTGGAAAAGATGGAATTGGAGATTGTTGCACATCTGAGCCCATACAAAATCTCGTGGTTGCAAAAAGGACCTCAGGTAATTGTCACTAAACAATGTCTAGTCGAATTTAAGATAGGGGGTTACAAGGATGAAATTTTATGTGATGTTATTCCCAAGGATGTTTGTCATATTTTTTTGGGGAGACCATGGCAATATGACAAAAATGTTATTCATGATGGGATAAATAACACATACACCTTGGAGAAGAATGGTAGAATGCATATGTTGCTGCCAATTGAAGATAAAAAGGTGAAGGTAGAAGCCAGCAATACTATACTTCTCATGAGTGGGAAGGAGCTTCTTGATGAAGTCAATAAAGAAGAAGACATGCAGTTTTTTGTAGTGAGAAAACCCAGAGTCATTCTAACAAGTAATAGGATAGATGATCTATTGGAGGAAATTCAGGAACTGCTGAAGAATTTCACTGATATTGTGGTGGACGATTTACCTTGTTCATTTCCACCCATCAGGAGTATAAGCCATCACATTGACCTTATACCAGGAGCAAGTTTACCAAACAAAGCAGCGTATAGACTAACGTCGTGAGACAATGAGGAGGTTAAGAAGCAAGTCCAGGATTTGATGGACAAAGGGTTGGTTAGAGAGAGCTTGAGTCCATGTGTTTTTCCAACAGTGCTAAGTCCAAAGAAGGATGGTGGCTAGAGAATGTGTATTGACTCAAGATCTATAAACAAAATCACCATTAGGTATAAATTTCATTTACCAAGGATGGATGACTTGATGGATTACTTGAGTGGAGCAAAGTTGTTTTCAAAAATTGATTTGAAAAGTGGATATCATCATATTAGACTGAGGGGAGGTGATGAATGGAAGACAACATTCAAGACGAATGAAGGACTGCATGAATGGCTTGTCATGTCGTTTGGTTTGACGAATGCACCCAGTACTTTTATGAGGTTGATGAACAAAGTCTTGAAATATTTCATTGGGAAATTTGTAATCATGTATCTTGATAATATACTAATCTTTAGTAAGACTGAAGAGGAGCATTTAAATCATTTAACTACAATGATGAATAGGTTGCAGCAGGAGAAATTGCTAATAAATTTAAAGAAGTCATATTTCATGCAGAAAGAACTCATTTATTTGGGGTTTGTAATCTCTTCGAATGAATTGAAGATGGATCTGGAGAAAGTAAAATCAATCAAAGATTGGCCATTGCCAAAGAGTATCTTTGAAGTTCGAACCTTCCATGGATTGGCTAGTTTTTACCGAAATTTCATCAGGAATTTTAGCGGGATATGTGCACCAATGATGAACACGGTCAAGAAAAGACATAAATATTTTCATTGGATAGAGGAAGCGGAGAAAATTTTCAAGTTTCTGAAAGATAAGATAACTGGATAGCCATTTTTAGTCCTGCCAAATTTCAGTAAGACATTCCAAGTCAGATGTGACGCGAGTGGATTTGCCATTGGATCATTCTTAAGTCAAGACAATATGATGATTGCATACTTCAGTGAGAAGCTGAATGATGCAAAGCTGAAATATTCCACATATGATAAAGAATTTTATGCAATCATACAAGCATTGAGGAAATGGAGGCATTACTTGGTTCCAAAAGAGTTTGTCTTGTATAGAGATAACCATGCTTTACAATTCATAACTCGACATGAGAAATTGAACCAGAGGCATGCAAAATGGGTTGAATACATGTAGAAGTTTACTTTTGTTATAAAACATATTTATGGAACTGCTAACAAGGTTGTTGATGCATTAAGTAGGAATTGTTTGATTCTACAGGAGTTCATAGTGAAGACCTTAGGTTTTGATAACCTTAAGGATGTGTACAAGGATGATTCAGATTTTAAAGAATCTTATGAAGCATGTGAGAATCTAGTTCTTAGAGATAGAATCCAATGGACTGAATATATGATTCAAGATGGTCTGTTATTCAGGGGAAATCAGTTGTGTATACAGAAATGCTCTATGAGAGAAAACCTCTTGAAGGAAAAACATAGTGGGGGATTGGCTGGACATTTCGACCATGATAAGACTTTTTTGCAACTGAATGGCTCAATGGCTCATACTATTGGCTAGGGATGAGAACCAATGTCAAGAAATTCATGAACAGGTGCAGAATTTGCCAGCATGCGAAAGGGAAAAGACGGAATACAGGTTTGTATCAACCATTGCCAGTACCAGAGAGACCTTGGGACATGGTAAGCATGGATTTTGTGTTAGGATTGCCAAGGACACAGAGGGGTTTTGACTCCACATTTGTGGTAGTCGATAGATTTTCTAAAATGGCACATTTTATTCCATGTCAGAAAACCAGTGATGCAGCACACATTGCAAATCTATTTTTCAAAGAAGTTGTTAGACTTCACGACTTACCCAAGAGTATTGTATCAGATAGGGATACAAAATTTGTTGGTCATTTCTAGAGAACGTTATGGAAGAAGTTGGGGACTAATTTATCTTTTAGCTTAGCATATCACCCTCAGACGGATGGACAGACCGAGGTAGTGAACCAAAGTCTAGGATATTTATTGAGGAGTTTAGTAACTAAACATCACAATCAGTGGGATCAGATTCCATCGCAAGCGGAATTTTCATATAATGATTCACCTAATAGGAGCACAAGACAAATCCCATTCCAGATAATGTATGGAATGTAGACAAGAGGAGTATCTGAGTTGAGAGACTTAGAGCAGAGTGAGTTCATGAGTGCTTGTGCAGAATATTTTGCAGCAGAAATGCAGGAGCTCCACAGTAAAGTTAGGGAGCGATTGCAGAACTCTAGCCAAGAATATAAGCACAGAACAGATCAACACAGGAGAGAACTTCAGTTTGAAGTAGGTGATTTGTTTTTGGTGCATCTTAGAAAAGAAAGGTTCCCAACGGGAACATATAATAAGTTGAAGATGAGGAAGATAGGGCCATGTAAGATCATAAGAAAGTTTGAGGCCAATGCTTATGAAATTGAATTGTCAGATGGGGTAGGAATATCATTGATATTCAACATAGTAGATTTGTACCCTTACAAAGATGATGAAGCAGGAACAGAGGAGGGTCAGAAAGAAATTCAGTGGGTCAAATAGATGCCTGTCACTGAAAAGCCACAGATGGAAAAGATAATTGACCAAAGAGTTGGAAAGAAGACTCGCAGGAAGACGTACTTAGAATATTTGTTCAAATGGAAAGGACAGTCGATTGAGGATGTCAGTTGGGAAAGTGAAGAAAATATCCTAAGACATGGATAGACAGTGCAGGATTTCATGAATTTTTCAGCCAGAGGAGTATGATGTAGCAGCATTGTAAGCAAGCCAGCAAAGCAAGCGAAAAAGAGGAGGACAGTCGGAAATGCACCAGCGCACATTTTGAAAAATTTTTGAATTTGAATGAAGGAGAATTAATGTAATATTTAGGATGATGTATTTGCATTTATGTTTTGGAGATTGTAAAACAGATCTTAAGCGTTTCTCTCATCTGTCGGATATGGAGGCATTTAATTGTAATGAATTCAAAGTAGGTAGTTTTTAATTTGATTAGATAGCTTAGAGTTGTAAGAGGAAAAACTCGTAAAAGACACCCTCTCTTGTATCATTGTATCATTCTGTAAGCGGTAGAGAAAGAGAGCACAGAAGCATAGATATTTTAGGATTGTATAAGCAGATAGATTTTTTCTATTGAACCCGTGTATAGGAGCACTAGAATTAATATAAGAACACTTTGATTCCATTTCATGGTGTGTCATGGTTGTTGTATCTATATTTTGAATGGTATGTTACAGTTTTCTTATACTCTCTGTTATGCATTTTGTTTCAATGCTATGTGCATGTATGCTCTTGATTTCATGTTGAATGTATGAAGTCGGTGAGAGGAGAAGTATGAGTTTCAATTGTTTCTCGTTCTGGGATTTCCTGCAAGGAGTGTAGTGAACATCTGCAAAGAGTGTGTTGACGAGGTTCTGAGTTTCATCTCAGAAAGGTTCAGGAGAGATATTGTTGGTCTCATATCAGTAGAAGTGCAGATAAGGCAGAGAGTCATGAAAGGGGTGCATAGGCGAGTGGAAGTATTAGACTTTTCCAACCGAAGAGAGAGGTTGAAGAACTGTTGTTTCAAGAAGTGCACAGAGTTGGGGATTTTAAATAACCATAGGTTATTGTGAATGTCGCAAGTTGTATGCATAGGGATTCCTTAGAGTCCACAAGTTACTGTGAGAGTCGAATATTAGAAGGGATAGAACCTTTGAAGAGTTCAAAAAGGAACGAGTTTTGAAGTCACTCAATAGGAAGAAAGCTCAGAAAGTTTGACGCTGAAGTGTTTGGCGGAGGAGTCTTTCAGAAGTCTGATCGGACGGTGGAATCATTTCGAGGAGGAAGTGTCGATTTTTCGGGGACCATTGGATCTAATAGATCAGTGGAAGGTTTAAGGCTGAGGATCATTTAGCATTAATAATCTTAGGATGAGAAGTGGTCATTGGATCTGGATCAACGAGAGTCATTGATCTCATGCTCGTATTTCATATTTCAGAATTTGGGGCGTGGAAGAAGTTGCGACTTGGAGTCGAGAGTTGAGAACTCTCGATTCTCGAAGTCTTGATCAAATCAGGATCGTCAGATCACAGAAAGCTCATAATCATCAATTTGTGGTGAGAAATCATCGTGATTTCAGCTATCGGGTGAAGGGTTTGTTGTAATGAATTTTTTCGATACGCGAAATCCTGAGGAGCCGAAACAGTGGACCCAGATTTCAATTGGAAGTCATGTCAGGTAAATTCAAAGAGGAATCAATTTCCCGTTATACCTTTTCTGGGTTCGGGGATTAATGAGTCAAAGGAACTCACATCATGGATCATGAAGTCGCGAAGCCCGAAATAACTTTTTGGGTGAAGGTCGTGGTCATATCAGTTGGTTGTGTAGGTAAGAGTTGGCATCTAGTTTTTGTTCGCACAGGTGTAAATCCTAACAAGAACCTATGGAAACACTTGTGTGTGTTGGATATTTCTGCAGGAAATCAAAGAGTTAATCAGACTTGAAGGGAGACTAAGAACAATCCTAGAGTGGGAGGTCGAGTAGAACCTACTGAGGCGAGGGGGGGGGGGTCTGTGCCAATGTGTATATAATGAACTAATGACAAGGAATAAATAAGGGGAAGGGGAATGAAATACCCCAATTGTAAATGTACATATAGGCTGGTGATCCAGGATCTTTTGGGCCAAAGTGCCTTTATATATATGTTTTGAGGCTAGAGTTCTTGTGTGGTTATAGGTTAGAGATCCTAGATGCTAAAATGCTAATGTGCCTGTCATTTTAATATGCAATCACACTCAGAATATTAATAAATACATCATTTTTGGAGACCAACTAGAAAAAAAGAGTATGGGGGGATAGAAATCCACTAGAAGGGATAGGGGGCTAAGAGTCTAGGAAGAGGGGCTAAGCCAAGGGGGCTTCATCCCAAGGGAATATTAGATTAGTATTTCCTAAAGTATAAGTGTGGGATATATTTATATCCTAAGTTCCTAAAAGGTGGGGAAACATACCATAAGTGGAGCCCAAGGTAGTTCCCAACATGACAATTTTCAAGTTGGGAGCATGCATACTTAAAGTGATAACTTAATGTATTTTCCATCATTCTAATAATTCCTACTACTATTCTCTCCTTCACTCTTACCATATGTACTCTCCTTGCATCCATCATCGGTACTATACTTTGGGAGCTTGGTGTTTATTGTAACCATTAAACCTAGTTAATTTGAGGAGAAGAAGTAGGTTGTCATGCTTATGTGCATTATGAAGAAGAGGGTTTTCAAGCCCATAAGCATTCTCTCTAGGTGAGGAATTGTTGGGAATTTCTTTGTTTGTGTTTTGGGAAACAGCTAAAGAGATTTGTGACTTTATGTCTGGCTTATTGTTGAAGCCCTGAATTGTAAGTGGAACAACCAAAGTACTGTTGATTAGAGAAGGGGTACACTTCCTAGGGTGGGAAATGCTATGGGAAATGAGAGGTTGTAGGCTAGTTGCAGTAGTTGGCACCTTAAACTGATGGTTTTGTGCTAGTTATACCTTAGTCTGGTTGAGGAATCCTTCCCTCATGGAGTTTCTAGCCTCATCTTGGGAGTGACCTATTGCTGAGAGTTTATGAGTAGTAGAGTATATGGTTGGGAGGAATGTTCGAGGTCTGCACACAATTGGTAAATTATTAAAAAAATAAGTGTTATTTTATTTGTGTTTTTATGTTGTTTATTGTGTGAATTCTTATATAATTTTTGTATTTTTTACTATACATGTTTATGCATGAATTGTATGTTGTTAGCATTGCATAATTACTGTACATGCCAAGAATTTTATTTAATTAAATGGTATCAGAGGTGGAATTGTTTAGTGGAATGACCCAACTTTTGGCTGGGGATGATACACCAGGAAGCTTCCAAGGAGGGGAAGAAGAAGTGGAAAGTGGGGGAGGATAAGAAGATGACATCCTCTACAAAAAAGTGCAAGGATCTCGAAAACCATTGTAACCATTGTAATATTGATGGTCACACTGAGGAAAAGTGATAGAAACTACATCCAGATATAAACCCAAAGAACCACAAGAAGGATGCAAAGAAAAATAATCGTCTATCCATGGATTCAAGCAATTAGTTCAAAATCATCTCTGATGTGAATGAGAAAATTGTCTGCACATTAATTTGAGCATCCTTCATCACTAGGAAGAGAAGGATATGACCAAACTCTTCCACATCAACATCTAGGTCAAGAAGACCAAGATAACCACTATGTTCACTTTTGGTTCACAGGTTAATGTCATAGCAATGGATTTGTTTAGTAATATTGTATCATAAGTTAGCAATCATCCTAACCCCTATCCATTTGGTTGGGTAAATAAGGATGCAAAGATCAAGGTAATGAAACAATGTCAGATTTAATTTTATACAAGTTCATACTTTATTGATGAAGTGGTGTTGGATGTAGTACCCATGGACGTGTTTGGTGTAGTTTTTGGGAGCCCCTACATGTACATTATGGATGAAATATTCATGTGGAGACCCAAATAGTATTGAATGATCAAGGATCGGAATTTCAACATATTAAACACACACAAAGGTAAATAGAAGATCCCATTGGTAAGTACCAACCAAGCCAAGAATTCGATTAGTTTCAATAACAAATATGTTGTACTTATCTCAAGAGAAAATCAGTCTGATGATGACTCAATAAGAGTACAGGAATCCATGGAGGGGTGTACTGAAGAGAAGAAACATCAGTTGGAGGAGTTTATATAGGAATATATAGGAGTGTTCCAAGATCCTAAAGGGATATGACCCAAGAAGGAAGTGGAGAAAAAAATATAGTTATTTCCATACTCCCCATTGTCAAATATTGGGTTGTACAGATGATCCATTCTGGAAGAAAATGAAGTGAAGAAGAAGTTACATTAGCTATTGGAGAAAGTGGTGATTCGAGAGAGCACCTCACCTTGTGGGTAACCTATCTTTATAGAACCCAAGAAGGATGGGACATGGAATATGTGTATCGATTATAAATATTTAAATAATATTACACTCAAGAATCGGTACTATCTACCCATTATCGATGATTTCTTACACTAGTTGCAACATGCCAAGTAATTCACCAATTTGGATCTGAAATCAAGATACCACCAGGTATGTGTAAAATAAGAAGACACCTGGAAGACCACCTTCAAGACAAGGAAAGGTTTATATGAATGGTTGGTCATGCCATTTGGCTTATGTAATGCACTAGATACATTTTTGAGACTGATAAATGATGTATTATGCCCATATTTGGATTCATTTGTTATAGTATATTTGGATGATATATTGGTTTATATATTTACCTAGGAAAAGCACATATCACATATTATGCAATTGTTAGACCCTAAAAAAGAACCAGTAGTTGGCTAACCACAAGAAATGCTAGTTTTCTTAGCATTCAATGGTGTATGTGATCGGTGGAGGGGAACTCAAGATATATCACAAAAAAATGGAGGCCATAATGAAATGACCAGTTCCTACAACTGGAATTGAAGTTAGGAGCTTTGTTGGGGTAGCATAGTACTTGGGGAAGTTCGTATCTTCATTTTCAGCAATAGTTGCACCACTCCATGGCATATTAGTGAGTGGTAAGAGTTTCCATTGGGGGGAAATCAACAGAAGGATTTCAATAAGATGAAAAGAAATATCATTCAAGCACTAGTTATCACATTCCTGAGCCACCATAGTGTTTGCAAGCCTAGAGTAAGATACAAAAAACTAGGCATTACAAGTGGATGGGGTATTTACAACAATTTCATCTAGTCATCAATTATAAGAAAGGAAACACATATAGGTTGAAATTCGTTCTTTCAAGGTCACCCACATCCAATATTATAGCTTTGGGAACTCTAATGCACATAGATCCTTTTACCCATGTTGCATACAGAGAGGCATACATAGAAGATGAGGACTTCAAATAGGTATTTCAACAACTACAAATGCCAAATTTGTATGGAAGAAGGTGATGGTAAGGATGAATATCATCTCTAGAGTGGGTTACTATACAAGCTAGACAAGCTCTATGTTCCTAAAGGTGAAATATTGACTTGTCAGAGAGGCTCACACCTCCAAAAGTTGAAGGACATTTTGGTGTTACAAAGATGGTTTCTAACTTGCAGAGGTATGTTTACTGGCCTAAAATGAAAGAATATGTATCATGATATATTAGATCATGCATAATTTGTTGCACTAGCAAGCCCAGTAACAGGAATAAAGGTATATACCATTTCTTACCTATACCCACTTGACCTTGGGAAATAATTTCCATGGATTTTGTGGGAGGTTTATCAACAACTAGGAAGGGACATGACTATCTATTTTTGGTAGTTAACAGTTTCAACAAGATGTACATTATCATGCCTTGTAAAAATACCATCAAAGGACAAGAAGCAACAAACAAGTTCTTTGAACAGGTCTAGGTGCACTTTGGGATACCAAAGAGCATCATCTCAGACATGGATACCAGATTTCTCAGTGCATTTTTTACTACATTGTCAGAGAAGATGGACACTAAGTTGAAGATATCTACAAAATTTCATCCACAAATAGATGGGTAGAAAAAAGTAGTCAACAAGACTTTGGTGCAACTTTTTAGGTGTTACAATTAGAAGCATTCGAAGACCTAGGATGGAAATATGATCTATATATAACACTATTATAATAGAATAGTCCACACTTCCACTGGTAAGTCACCTTTTGAAACTTGCTTTGGATATTTTCCATATTCACCCTTGGATGTTGTATATGGATAAAAAGGAGGAATGAAGGAGGACCTCACAGGAAATGTTATGAGAGAATAAAAAATTGATGAGAATATTAGGAAAATACATTTGCAAGTACAAGAAACATTGAAGAAGTCACAAGAAAAGTATAAGGCTAGACATGATCAACATAGAACCAAAAATTCATTCAAAGTGGGAGACAAGGTTTGGTTATAGTTGAACAAAGAAAGACTAAAAGGTCGTGGTAATAATATCAAGGATCTATGGTATGGACCTTTCAAGATATTGGAGAAGGTGGCCTATAGACTCAGTATACCCCCATACATGCGGATTTACTGAGTAGTGAATGTGTAGAATTTTGATCTCTATGAGCCTTCCACGTTGGATCGGGAGGAGGACAAACTCCAACCTACCATATAGGACTTAGCACCAGATTCTCGGGTAGAGTTGGAAAAATACATCATTTGGTAGAATAATTCCATCACTACAAGATAGGGTGATCCAGATGGATGTCGGTGGCCTCCCACCTATTCCAACTGGCTCATTTTGGTAGTTTTCTAGTTCGACAGTTTTTTCCTAGTTTTCGGGTCCCTGACTTATGGGGTCTTTTTGAGGCCCTAAACATTGTTTTTAGGGATCACCACAGCCAACATGTATAGGGCTCTCCATAAGAAACATTTGTTTTCCTCAAATAGACCTTTCTAACGGGATATCATGCACCAAAATGGAGATCGTATACAAAAGTTACGACCCCAGGAAGTTGATGTACTAACTTACCCAAACGGGGCCCACATGAATTTTGGTGCTTCATCTCCTAAGGTTAGGTTTTTGGATGTCTAGGGTTTTTTACATTCCTATTTATTGTAAAAATTCCTTGAGAGCCTCATTGTAATAATCTTCTATAATGAGCACAGTTGTCACATATCTTCTCAGAGATAAGTCGCCACCATTCTAGCAAGCTTGTTTTCTGCTACATTTTATAGTTTCATCTTATTTCCTTATTGAATAGAAACCAGTTTTATTGTATATTTGTTATTATATGTTAAGAATATTTTGATAATAATCTGTATTCAGTTATTTCTTCTCATAAAATCTAGATCAGTGGTATTAGAGTGGTCCGCTCCTTTTCATTCTTAATGCATGTCCCCAATGAGGTCAGGGTACAAAGAATTGGGTCTCGAGCTTGTTTCTCTGAATTACAAAATATTTCGCACTCCCAAGCAACCTCTCATGGTAGGAGAAAAGAAAGACGATGGGATAGCATATCCCTTTAAAAATTTTCTTGAGGGATCCCTCACACAACAGAAGAATGAGATGATGGATAGTTTTGCGCAAATCCTTCGGTGGCTAACAACAGGCGATGTATATTCCTCAAACAGAGGCATCACCCCCTTCAAGGTACAAATCAACTTTGGTATTCCTATATTTGAAGGTCAGATAGATGCATATGCTATAGAAAAATGGTGGAATCTTCTAGAAGGGTATTTCTTCGTCCATAACTTCTCGAATAGAGAAAAGATTACTTTTGTGCTCCTCAAAGTCGTTCCCCATGTCAAACATTGGTGGGAAACTTTATATGAACAGAAGGAAACAAAGGAACCCTCATTATTTATAATCGCAGTCACCTAGGAGTCCTTTAGGGATGTTATTAAGGAACAATACTACCATGTTGGAAGTTATGACAACCTGTATACAAAATGGACCAAATTGTAGCAAGAAAGAGACCAAGCAATGCCTGAGTTCACAAATATCTTCCATACCTTGCGCACCAAGATGGGTATCAAAGATTATGAGCGACATATAGTGCTCAAGTATTGTGGTGGTCTGCATAGATACATCCAAGATGAAATGGAGTTTCTAGGTATCTCATCCTTGGGCACTGCCTACCGATATACCATCAAAATTGAGTAGAAGATCAAACAAAATATGCGAAAATTTGGGCCTAGGAACCTCTCACAGCAAAATATAGGAAAGGGTGGCCCCAACCCATAGAACAAAGCATAGAGAAAATATGGACCACCTTAGGGAAACCAGCCCAAGACACAAGCAAAGAAGGACATCGGAAAGATAATGAAAGATATCGGGAAGTGGTGCGACTTTCGTAAGAGCCCTTGGCATAACACTGTTGATTTTCACTCAAAGTAGTCATTGGTGGTTGAGGTGAAAGCCTCTGACTAATAAGTGGGTTCCAACTCTGAATCAGAACTAGAAAGGGGGAGATGGATCATTGATTCAGAACCCAGTGCTATTGTTTCTACCACCAAGCTCCATCTCAGTGAACCAGACGAGCCAGAGGAAGGTGAGCACCATTTTCATTCATAGATGTGGGTAAAGGGTACCCTGTTGCACTTCATCGTTGATAGTGGTAGATAGAAGAACCTCATCTCAGTATAGGTTGTCAAGTGACTCTCCCTACCCACAATGTCGCACCCGTAGCCCTACACCATCAGATGGATCCACCAAGGAAGTGAAATCCATGTCAACCAATAATGTCGCATGTCATACGGCATCAAGCCCTTCAAAGACGAGGTATTGTGTGATGTTTACCTTCTCAAAGTTTGTAATTTTCTTTTGGGCCAACTATATTTATGGAAACTCCATGCTATATATGAGTCTAGACCTCGCAGTGTTATTATTACTTTGAAAAAGAAATTGTACAGGATACCAGAGGCAGTCCCACCTAGTGTTATTTCCTTTATCTCTGCCAAGCAATACAGGAAGGTTATCTCTCATACAGGGAAGTTTGTCTTCTTCGTGATTCGCTCTTAGAATGAGTGAAAGATTTCAACTACATCCAGGGTCTCCGTGTTTGACCTCTCCACACATCAGAAGTAAGTGGATAAGGTCATGGAAGCATACTCAGGTATCTTCTCCTCACATACCAAGGTACCTCTGCACTGTCAGGTCAAGCACCCCATTGATATAACCCCCGATGCACCGCTACCCAATGGGCCAGTCTACCACCACTCTCTATTAGAGAATGAGGAGATCAAGTGATAGATCCAAGAACTGATCCACAAGGGGCACATCCATCCTATCTCATCACCTTGCGGGAGCCTAATCATGTTGGTACAGAAGAAAGATGGAACCTGGCGAATCTCCATTGATTACCGGGCCCTTAATAAAATCATAGTCAGAAACTGGTACTGAATTATGACCTCCTTGATCATATCACAGGGGGGGAAATAGTTCAGTAAGATTGATCTGAAGTATGGCTACCACTCGGTCTCGACAGAACAAACAGATGTATTGAATATCACCTTCAAGTCAAAGGAAGGTCTTTTCGAATTGTTGGTCATGCCCTTTGTCTTGAGAAATTCTCCAACCACTTTCATGAGGATGATGGACGATATCCTATGATCATTCACCAATACTTTTTTAGTGGTGTATTTGGATGACATTCTCATTTACAACAAGAGTTGGGTAGAATACTTGCAACATATTCAGCAGGTTCTTCACACCCTGCGACAGCACAAGCTATACCCCAACTTGGAAAAATGATCCTTCGGCATGGACAGGGTCCATTACCTGGGCTACATCATTGATCAGCATGGTTTACATGTGGATCCAGACAAAATCCAAGTCATTCATTACTGGCTAGCCCCAACCACACTCACTGAGCTTTGGAACTTCTTGGTGTTGGATGATTGGTTGTTGTCATTGATGTCAACCCTAGTCATTGTTTTTGGACCACAAGATTGATGAAGGTATTTGGACATGAAGGATAGTGCACATGAAGACACAACACCCATGGATGGATATTATACATCATGTTTTTTCCGTTGGTATGTGGCATGTCATGTAGATCCTCATGGTTGAGGAGAAATGAATTTTTTAAAATGACAAAGTGAATTTAAGAAGGAAGTACATGTTGGCCCTGAAGATAATTAAAGAAAAGAATTACAAAATGAGAAAGTGTCAGGTCAGCCCTAATGTTAAAAGGAAGTGTCATAAATGGTATAAATACATATCATTATACAAACAAGTCGAATTTCATAGGAAATCAGATGTAAAGAAGGTTGGATTTCAAGGGAGGATGAAGTCTTTTGGTGATGTGTTCTAAGGTATGTTATTTATAGGTTATCTTACCATTTTCTCTATAATTTGTTTTATAGAATGATTCAGATCGTTAAATTGAAATGGTATTGAGAAGACATATAAAGGTACCTGTGGTAAAAAAATAATCTTTTTTTTGCTAAAATTTTGGAGATACTCTCTATGGAAGATAAGGTTTTTTACAAGTCCTAAAGCTAGTCAATAAACAGGTGTTCTAGGTAAAATAGTCATAACTTCTTCATAGAGAATCCAAATTAAGTGAGACAAATTTAATTGGAAATATTACGGACTTTATTTTCTTGTGTGCAAGTTTCAGAATCTGATGTTAAATATTGAGTGTGGGGCATTTTGTACACGTTCGCTCTCCTGAATAAACCAGAATTGAGCAAGGTCTACCATTATCTCTATATCTTGTTTTTGGAGAGGATTCAAGAAGTGGAACTTGGAGATGTTTTAGAGAATACATTGAGTAATATTATTTATAGGATCGGAGTATTCCAATAATTTAAGAATTGTAGAAATTGAAGAAGTCTCAGGAAGCATTATCAGGTTTTATGTGATGGTTGGTTGATGGTGATGATTTAATGTAAAGTTTTACTATCTCTCATATATTATTGAGTGGAAGGAAGGGGCAAGTATGGAGAGTTAAACTCTCTCTTGATATTGGAGGATTGTATCTTCCTCTTGGATTTGTATCCCTCCCTTTACATTTGGAAGCTATAGCTACCTTTGGAAGTCATTACTTCCCTTGAACAATAACTATTGATTATTTCTTATATATTGTGCATGGTGTATTGTGGTGTATCGGTGTAACTCTTATACTATTGTTCATTTTTCATTGGATATAATTGAATGGTTTAAGTTTAAGTTGAAAAGGTTTTTAAAATGTACCTGATACTGATTCACCCCCCGCTTAGTATCAACAATTGGTTTCAGAGCAGGTTACCTTTAGTATAGTTTAACCACTGGAAGGAAGATCCTAAGCAGAAATGGAAGACAAAATTCCAAATGGGATTCCACCATTTGATGGAAGAAAAATTGAATATTGGAGTAATAGAATGGAAACTTACTTGAAATCTCTTGGGGTAGATGTTTGGTTCTCATTTGCTTCAGGATACAATGCTTTGAAGAAAGAAAACACTACAGCTCATAAGGAATAAAAAAGGAACAACAAATTGGCAATAGATATCATCCTAGATGGATTGACAAATTCAGTGAAATCCAAGGTGGGATCATGTGAATCATCAAAAGATCTTTGGGACAAGCTACAAGACCTTTATGCGAGAGAAGAAGAAGAAGTTGAAGCAAATTACAACATCTCAGATTTCAAAGAAGCAAATAAAGGTCAATTATTTTGCTTTAATTTTGAAGGAGTAGGACATGTTGAATTTGAATGTACTCATCCAAGGATTGAAAGAGATGACATTGAAGAAGAAAATTCCAATGAAGAAGAATAAAATCATGAAGCAGAAATTAGTCAACAAGAAGATGAGAATCTTAAAAAAATGAAGTATGTTGAGATTGAAAATAGNCTTGATACTGATTCACCCCCCTCTGAGTATCAACACTTGGGCCTTACCAATTTCTACCGCAGGTTCATGTTGGGATTCTCCCATATTGCATGTGCCCTTAGCCAAGTAACCAAGGGTGGTGGTAAGGTGAAATTTGTGTGGGGTCAGTCCAAAAAACAAGCGTTCGATGCTTTGAAGCAGTGCTTGTACTCATCCCCAATACTTTCACTACCGGACCTGCAGCATCCCTTTGAGATCGAGACGTATGCTTCAGACTATATTTTCGGCATCGTTCTCACTCAACATGGCCACCTTGTGTCCTACCATAGTGAGAAACTATCATATGTTGTCTGTAAGTACCCTACTTATGACAAATAAATGTACTCCATAGTGAAATCTTTTTTCCAATGGAGACATTATATTCTTGGTAAGTAAACAGTAATCCACACTGATCATAAGCCACTGCAGTTCATGTAAACACAAGGAAAATTGCAGAATGACCGCCATCAGAATTGGTCCACATACTTGCAGCAATTCCACCTCAACATCAAGTATAAAACAGGAAGCACCAACCACATTGTTGATTACCTTAGCAGACTGCCAGTCATGGCACTCACCATGGTGCTAGACTCTTGCAGCCATGAGACCTATGGATGGCCCCAACTCTATGAGATAGACCTGGACTTCATCACCACCTACCAAATTTTGGGCGCAAATGCAGCTTTCACCATTTTACATCTTCAGGATGGGATGTTATTTCTTCTAGGCCATATTTGTGTTCCATCAAGTGAACGAGCAAAGATGATCTAAGAATCCCACTACAATCAGGCAGCAGGACACTTCAGCGTTGAAAAGACAATGGCAATGTTGTAGAAACATTTCTACTGGCCCAAACTCCCACAGGAGGTTAGCAAGTATATCAAGTCCTACACTACCTGCATTACTACCAAACCAAACACTAAAAAACAAGTCCTGTACACCCCTCTTCGTACTCCTGATAGGCCATGGGAATTTATCTCCATGGACTACATGTTGGGCCTCTCGTCCACCAAGCAGGGAAATGACTGTGTTTTTTTGGTTGTTGATCACTTTTCTAAGATGGCAATTATGGAAGCCTGGAAGAAGAGCATCACAGCAGAGGCCACTACCAAGCTATTCTTTGAACGAGTCTGGGTACATTTTGGAATCCCACAAACCATTTTCTTAGATTGGGACAATCGATTTCTTAGCACATTCTGGTCAAGCCTCTGGTCACTGCTATATACCAAGCTCAACAAATCAATGGCCTTCCACCCCTAGACAGATGGCCAAACCGAGGTCATAAATCGAATGATAGTGAATATATTATGCATGTATAATTCCAAGCACCCTCGCACATGGGATGAGAGTCTTCCCTATGTCCATCATAGCTACAACATATCCTTTCATATTTCAACTGGCCACAACCCCTTTAAGGTGGGGTTGGGATTCCAACCATTGGGTCCCATAGATGTTGCACTACCCCTTGCGGTCATCTCAGTTGACTCATCTCATGCTCCAACTAAAGCTAAAAAATCCACCTGTTTCATTGATCAGATCGAGCACATCCATCAACAGGTTCAGAATATCCTACACAAGTTCAGTGACAAATACAAGCAGCGCCATGATCAACACTGGATGCCACATAAGTTTCAGGTGGGTGACAAAGTTTGGTTTCATTTGTAGAAAGAACGCCTTACCAGACCCCATCAGAATCTCTGCCCACTCTATCATGGGATGTACACCATCACCAAGGTTGTGGGTGATAATTCTTTTAATCTCAACATTCCTCATTTCCTTGGCTTGCACCCAGTGTTCAACATAGATCTCCTTTGACCTTATTTCCCACAATTATTAGACACCTCAGAGATAGTAGAACAGCTGACACCAACAGAGATCAACCCCAAATACATACAACAAGAATCTAGTGATCAGATTGTAGAAAAATAGGTCAAGGGAACTTTCCAGCAAAAGATCCAGCTTTATCGAGTTGTCAAAACAGGGTAGCTCCTACACCAAGGCAAGTGGCTCACCCGGGGCCAAATTCAGAAAAAAATTCCTCATCTAATGGGGGAACTCAATGCAATGGATACCAATGCTTCCTAAGGGGGGAGGATTGATCTATATGGATTTTGGTGGCCTCCCACCTATTCCAATTGGCTCATTTTTGCAGTTTTCTAGTTCAACAATGTTTTCCTAATTTTCGAGTCCCTGGCTTCTAGGGTCGTTTTGAGGCCCTAAACAATGTTTTTACGGCTCGTCGCAGCTAACACATGAACGGATATCGATAGGAAACATGTTTATTCCTCAGATATACCTTTTCAACGGGCTATCATGCGCTTAAAACAGAGATCGTATGCAAAAGTTACGACCCCGGGAAGTCGATGTACTAACCTACACAAACGAGGCCCACATGACTTTTGGCGCTTCATCTCCTAGGGTTGGGTTTTTGGATGTCTAGGGTTTTTTAAATTCCTGTTTATTGTAAAAATTCCTTGATAGGATCATTGTAATCATCTTCTAGAATGAGCGCATCCGTCACATCTCTTCTCAAAGATAAGCCACCACCATTCTAGCAAGCTTGTTTTCCGTTGCATTTTACAGTTTCAGCTTATTTCCTTATTGAATAGAAACTAGTTTTATTGTATATTTGTTATTTTGTATTAAGCCTCTTTTGAGAATAATATTTATTCATTTCATTCTTCTCATAAAATAATAATCATAGGGGCAGCATGATATTTACTAGATTGGGTTGAAAGGACACCTTTTAGCAAAGCAAAATGGTACTCCAAGGAGAAGGAAAAGGAAAAACAATCACCTCATTTAGTAAATATTTTGGGGACCAAAATCCTCCCTAAATGGGAGGTGTGATCTATATTGGATCATTATATAATTTTTCATCTATATCGATGCTTTCAGAGTGGAAAAAATTAGAGGAATCATCTTCTAGGGTCATTTTAACAGAACGTCCCATTTTGGGAAATTGGGGTTTGAAACCTTTTGGGGCCATTTTGAGGCATAAAATGACATTTTTTGGGGTCAAAAATTTATCATCTTTACCTTATATCCCTTGAATTCGATATAAACTCAGATACATTTCCAGTCGCACAAAAATTGTGCCAATTGGAGCTCTTATGCAAAAGTTATTCCTCCCACAAGTTGACCTATCATGTTGATCTCCATGGTACAAGACGATGCTATGACATCCCCCATTACTGACACATATGGGGATATCCGTGTGTTTTATGGTACAAAACCTTATCACAATTGAGGGTTTAAGAAGTCAAAACCCTACCCCTAGATGGTTATCTGGCTATGTTAAATATTGGGTTGCTAGGAGGAGAAGGGGTTCTATTATTTTGCATTGTATCTTACTCCATAGCTGAAAAAAACATATGAGAGTGGTATTTTGTGAGAATAATAGAGGAGAAGGAGGATTATGTAGTAGTAATTTAGGCCACAGTTCCAAAGGGTAACTCCATAGTGAGTTCCCATTCTTTTGTATGTGCATTTTATAACTGAAGAAAAGAGAGAAAAGCATATGCCTCACCTTCTAGCTGGGTTTTTTTTCCATTTGGGTTTCCCAGGCCAAATATTGTGTTCATTTGTGTGGATGGTGTGTATTTTTTCCTGATAATTCATTTTTTTTTATTTCAGTTATTTCTTAAATTCAAGCCATAAGTTGGAGAAAATATATTTGGGAACTAAAGAAACAAACTATATAAATATAAGATTTTAGAATATTATAAGATATGTTGTGATGAACTATTTGAGTGGAATATCCATNCTTGATACTGATTCACCCCCCTCTGAGTATCAACACTTGGGCCTTACCAATTTCTACCGCAGGTTCATGTTGGGATTCTCCCATATTGCATGTGCCCTTAGCCAAGTAACCAAGGGTGGTGGTAAGGTGAAATTTGTGTGGGGTCAGTCCAAAAAACAAGCGTTCGATGCTTTGAAGCAGTGCTTGTACTCATCCCCAATACTTTCACTACCGGACCTGCAGCATCCCTTTGAGATCGAGACGTATGCTTCAGACTATATTTTCGGCATCGTTCTCACTCAACATGGCCACCTTGTGTCCTACCATAGTGAGAAACTATCATATGTTGTCTGTAAGTACCCTACTTATGACAAATAAATGTACTCCATAGTGAAATCTTTTTTCCAATGGAGACATTATATTCTTGGTAAGTAAACAGTAATCCACACTGATCATAAGCCACTGCAGTTCATGTAAACACAAGGAAAATTGCAGAATGACCGCCATCAGAATTGGTCCACATACTTGCAGCAATTCCACCTCAACATCAAGTATAAAACAGGAAGCACCAACCACATTGTTGATTACCTTAGCAGACTGCCAGTCATGGCACTCACCATGGTGCTAGACTCTTGCAGCCATGAGACCTATGGATGGCCCCAACTCTATGAGATAGACCTGGACTTCATCACCACCTACCAAATTTTGGGCGCAAATGCAGCTTTCACCATTTTACATCTTCAGGATGGGATGTTATTTCTTCTAGGCCATATTTGTGTTCCATCAAGTGAACGAGCAAAGATGATCTAAGAATCCCACTACAATCAGGCAGCAGGACACTTCAGCGTTGAAAAGACAATGGCAATGTTGTAGAAACATTTCTACTGGCCCAAACTCCCACAGGAGGTTAGCAAGTATATCAAGTCCTACACTACCTGCATTACTACCAAACCAAACACTAAAAAACAAGTCCTGTACACCCCTCTTCGTACTCCTGATAGGCCATGGGAATTTATCTCCATGGACTACATGTTGGGCCTCTCGTCCACCAAGCAGGGAAATGACTGTGTTTTTTTGGTTGTTGATCACTTTTCTAAGATGGCAATTATGGAAGCCTGGAAGAAGAGCATCACAGCAGAGGCCACTACCAAGCTATTCTTTGAACGAGTCTGGGTACATTTTGGAATCCCACAAACCATTTTCTTAGATTGGGACAATCGATTTCTTAGCACATTCTGGTCAAGCCTCTGGTCACTGCTATATACCAAGCTCAACAAATCAATGGCCTTCCACCCCTAGACAGATGGCCAAACCGAGGTCATAAATCGAATGATAGTGAATATATTCTGCATGTATAATTCCAAGCACCCTCGCACATGGGATGAGAGTCTTCCCTATGTCCATCATAGCTACAACATATCCTTTCATAGTTCAACTGGCCACAACCCCTTTAAGGTGGGGTTGGGATTCCAACCATTGGGTCCCATAGATGTTGCACTACCCCTTGCGGTCATCTCAACTGACTCATCTCATGCTCCAACTGAAGCTAAAAAAGCCACCTGTTTCATTGAGCAGATCGAGCACATCCATCAACAGGTTCAGAATATCCTACACAAGTCCAGTGACAAATACAAGCAGCGCCATGATCAACACTGGGTGCCACATAAGTTTCAGGTGGGTGACAAAGTTTGGTTTCATTTGTAGAAAGAACGCCTTACCAGACCCCATCGGAATCTCTGCCCACTCCGTCATGGGATGTACACCATCACCAAGGTTGTGGGTGATAATGCTTTTAATCTCAACATTCCTCATTTCCTTGGCTTGCACCCAATGTTCAACGTAGATCTCCTTTGACCTTATTTCCCACAATTATTAGACACCTCAGAGATAGTAGAACAGCTGACACCAACAAATCTCAACCCCAAATACATACAACAATAATCTAGTGATCACATTGTGGAAAAACAAGTCAAGGGAACTTTCCAGCAAAAGATCCAGCTTTATCGAGTTGTCAAAACAGGGTAGCTCCTACACCAAGGCAAGTGGCTCACCCGGGGCCAAATTCAGAAAAAATTTCCTCATCTAATGGGGGAACTCAATGTAATGGATAACAATGCTTCCTAAGGGGGGAGGATTGATCTATATGGATTTTGGTGGCCTCCCACCTATTCCAATTGGCTCATTTTTGTAGTTTTCTAGTTCAACAATGTTTTCCTAATTTTCGAGTCCCTGACTTCTAGGGTCGTTTTGAGGCCCTAAACAATGTTTTTACGGCTCATCGCAGCTAACACATGTACGGATATCGATAGGAAACATGTGTATTCCTCAGATATACCTTTTCAACGGGCTATCATGCGCTTAAAATAGAGATCGTATGCAAAAGTTACGACCCCGGGAAGTCGATGTACTAACCTACACAAACGAGGCCCACATGACTTTTGGCGCTTCATCTCCTAGGGTTGGGTTTTTGGATGTCTAGGGTTTTTTAAATTCCTGTTTATTGTAAAAATTCCTTGATAGGATCATTGTAATCATCTTCTAGAATGAGCGCATCCGTCACATCTCTTCTCAAAGATAAGCCACCACCATTCTAGCAAGCTTGTTTTCCGTTGCATTTTACAGTTTCAGCTTATTTCCTTATTGAATAGAAACTAGTTTTATTGTATATTTGTTATTTTGTATTAAGCCTCTTTTGAGAATAATATTTATTCATTTCATTCTTCTCATAAAATAATAATCATAGGGGCAGCATGATATTTACTAGATTGGGTTGAAAGGACACCTTTTAGCAAAGCAAAATGGTACTCCAAGGAGAAGGAAAAGGAAAAACAATCACCTCATTTAGTAAATATTTTGGGGACCAAAATCCTCCCTAAATGGGAGGTGTGATCTATATTGGATCATTATATAATTTTTCATCTATATCGATGCTTTCAGAGTGGAAAAAATTAGAGGAATCATCTTCTAGGGTCATTTTAACAGAACGTCCCATTTTGGGAAATTGGGGTTTGAAACCTTTTGGGGCCATTTTGAGGCATAAAATGACATTTTTTGGGGTCAAAAATTTATCATCTTTACCTTATATCCCTTGAATTCGATATAAACTCAGATACATTTCCAGTCGCACAAAAATTGTGCCAATTGGAGCTCTTATGCAAAAGTTATTCCTCCCACAAGTTGACCTATCATGTTGATCTCCATGGTACAAGACGATGCTATGACATCCCCCATTACTGACACATATGGGGATATCCGTGTGTTTTATGGTACAAAACCTTATCACAATTGAGGGTTTAAGAAGTCAAAACCCTACCCCTAGATGGTTATCTGGCTATGTTAAATATTGGGTTGCTAGGAGGAGAAGGGGTTCTATTATTTTGCATTGTATCTTACTCCATAGCTGAAAAAAACATATGAGAGTGGTATTTTGTGAGAATAATAGAGGAGAAGGAGGATTATGTAGTAGTAATTTAGGCCACAGTTCCAAAGGGTAACTCCATAGTGAGTTCCCATTCTTTTGTATGTGCATTTTATAACTGAAGAAAAGAGAGAAAAGCATATGCCTCACCTTCTAGCTGGGTTTTTTTTCCATTTGGGTTTCCCAGGCCAAATATTGTGTTCATTTGTGTGGATGGTGTGTATTTTTTCCTGATAATTCATTTTTTTTTATTTCAGTTATTTCTTAAATTCAAGCCATAAGTTGGAGAAAATATATTTGGGAACTAAAGAAACAAACTATATAAATATAAGATTTTAGAATATTATAAGATATGTTGTGATGAACTATTTGAGTGGAATATCCATACAAGTTTATATATTAGTGGCCTTGGATGCATGAGTTCAAGGTGTTGTTCGTGGTCACGACCTATGGTTGGGGATGTCAGTGTCACTAGGTGGTTTTGAATACTTGTTATGTGTCCTAGGGTTTTGGAAAGGATGGTGTGTTAGTAAGAACTCGCATGCATTCCTAATAATGTGTTTGTGATCTAGGAATACATGCAGATGTTCCTAAATCATGTGCATGTTCTTGAAGCAAGTGCACATTTCATAAGTGCATATACATTCTTTCCATTTCATTTTTTTTGGGGCAGAGTGACAAATCTAGCGTACTTGTTTTCTAAGTTGTTTGCCTCAAATTTAGGTTTGGGATGACAAACCTTGTGGTTTGGGATGCAAATATATTAAAGCCTCCATTTTTTCTGAATACCTCTCAATATCTCTATTTTTTTATGTTATTTTTATATAGGCTACACAAATTTATTGTCAATGAAATTATACATACATATAGAGTCAACTATGC
>JZKD02S0131302.1:11601-24030 GCA_000966675.3 Picea glauca
TTCTGTGTTTCAGCAATAGGCCTTAAATGCAAATCTACAGTTTTGGACACTTATGCATTTCTAATCAATGGTTAAGTACGAGAGTGATGTAAAATATTATGCAAAATAGATTAAAGATATAGTAATGAGAAGGGATGTTGTATACCTTTTATATGATCAGATAAAGTGATAGTATGAGTCTAAATTTAGGTGATCAAGAGTATAATGGTGGCAAAAAGTATAGGCAAAAAGGTACATTGTGTGGTCCTAACAGTGCGCAGTATTGTACTTGACCTGTGAAGCTCTGTGCGAAGAAAAAAAGTCAAATCTTAAGAAAAGAGGTAAGACATGAAAGATTTGTTCTCTGATAAAAGTAAAGTAAGAAGTTTTGGTTAAAGAGGTAAGATATTAAAGCTTTGTTCTATGATAAAGGTAAGAATAGTGAAAGGTTTTGATTGAAAAGGTAAGATAAGTGGAAATTTTTGTTTCAAAAGTATGGATCTAGGTATGTTTAATTAATTTGGTACTAACTTGAAAAGTAGGGAACAATTAGATGAAAGAAGGTTTGATATGAGTAGATCTAACAAAAATAGTGAAAGATATGTTATTCCTATGCATAGAAAGAATGTTTGGACTAACAAATGGATGCAAGACCGTAGAAAGAATTTTTTGCAGGTTAGCTACTATGATCTTATTGCACAATACAGGAAAGGTTGGGGATCATTTCAAAGAAAAAGAATACTAACTCTTTGTTACAGTTGGAGAAGACGAGGACATCTTGTTAAGGAATGCCCTGGTATAAGACCTAGTTGTCTTTGTTGTAAATCCATGGATCATGAAGTTTTAGATTTCCCTAGAATGATTTCTAAGCTCCAAATAATAAATATGAGACAAGAAAACCATAAGGGAGGTCAAGAAACTGAGACGATGGAAGAACCCCAGAAACAATCAGAGAATGTATTTCTACAAATGAAAGAAACTGTAAATAATCACATAAATATCAACTTATCAGAGATCTTCAAAGAAAAAAAATGCATAGAATAAAGAATAGGAGACTTCAACATTGAATGTGTTTTGGATGAAGAAACACAAGTAAATATCATGACAGAAAGAACTTGGGAAACTTTAGGAAATCCTTCTATGATTCCTTCATTGGGAGGAATAGGATTATTTAGAGGAAAGTTGATAACCCTATGTGAAAGACTCACCCAGATATCTATGAGTGCTCATGGAACCTCGATAGAGGAAGGTTTTGAGATTGTTAAATTTATTGAAAACAACACCCCATTTTCTATATTACTAGGAAAACCTTGGATTGAAATGGATCAGGCCAGAAGGAAAGAAGAAGAAGTCTTAGAGCAGAAGAAGCAAGAATTAAAATATTTTATGACTAGGAGGATAGCACACTTGATTGAAGAATAGGAGAATAGATCGAAGCTACTTAGAACTAGAAACTTGGATGTCGAAGTTGAAAGAACACAAGAAGACTCATAGACGAGTAGAACACCTACCCCAAATAGAGAAGATGTATTACTTTCTGACCCTATGAAAGAATCTCAACAACGCAAAGTTACTATGCCAAAAGGAGATAAGAATCAGAATGGAAAGAGGAATACCGAGACGAAGATCACCAGGAAGAAGGCTAGAAATATTAGTAAGAAGAGAGAAAATATAGAAAGGTTACAAAAGGTTCCAGAGGGGACTTCGCATAAGGAAGGTTTGCAAGACTGGAACTTCGTCAGGATATCAGAACAATGCAACATGGCACTTCTCCATGGAGAAGTGATATAGTCGTTGAAATCATTATAACCATTAGATTGACGACCTGAATGGTTAGAACAATAGTAATGGCCCAAAGAATCGCCATCAGACCATTGGGACTGCGCCGCAACGGACAAAACTACATTGATGAAGGCCTCTCATTCATTGGAGAGGTTTGTTACATCGTGCCTACTTAGTCTGTTGACTTTTTCACTGAGAACACTTTTGTGAATTGTATCCAAGCCAACTCATTGATACCATGTTGTTTTTATTGAGATCGACACCTGTTCCATTGCATTGCGCACTCATTCATCTACCCAAGTTATTCGATCTAAGTGTGTATGTTAGACGAGCTCAACACTGTATATAAATCCATTGAAGAAGTTCTCATCGATCTCATGAACAAAAAATTAATGTCTGTAGGTATTCAAGCATCATCAACGAGAGGAGTGAAAACCTCTCGGTCGACTTCTTGTGGATCCAGACCATCCCAACTGGCAGCAGAGAAGACAACCAAGCATCGATATGACTTGGAAAATGTGAAGTTAATATCGACCATCCTACTCGACTACATCCCGCCTCTAGTTGGCACGGTGAGTCGTGACAATGCCCTGAGACACTTTGATTATACCTTGGTTACGGCATACCTCCCGAAGGGGAATAAATCGAAAACAATCCCCCATCCATGGACTATGAACCTTGCACAATCCACCCTCTTGAATGTAATGAAGATTCAACACTTTAGAAGGCACCAAGAGGTTAACACATGTGTTAATCTCTTTCTCTCATGTTACCATGTAAGATACCTATGGCTACACTAACACATCACAATTGATATGACGTGGATCCATAGGATCACCAGATTGAGCAAGCAGGGACCCGACTCGCAGGACTTCTACCCAGGGAAGGCTACAGATCACACATTGGCATTGAAGATCAAAGACACATATGGCGATGTAGAAAAGGGAACGTGAGGATACAAGGTAGCTTCCATCCAGAATGGGGCAGTGTGTCTAGATTGCCAATTTATTGCAGGAAATCTCATAAGAAAAAACAAACCTACACAAATCACAGGATTCATTATTGACCTCGCCGAGAAATGTGTATAAGGACTCCAAATGAACTGGGTGAAGTACTTGGTCAACCAGCTGGAATTATACTGTCGCAAATCTCGGGAGCATGGCTATGAGTTCCACTTTAGCTAGCTCCTGATCCTCATCGCATTTACCACTTGGGAGATTCCAAAAGGTGTGACATTCCCAGACATTGAGTCGTTCGATCCACTCTCTGTGAATTTCACCACGCTCTGGTACTTGAGCGATATGGTAAAATAGTGGCAGTCGAACGCGATATTTCATACATATTATCTCCAACTAAAGAGGGCTATCGAAGTTGTCCCTCGCATGATGCCAAACGCCCTGCATTGGTTCTGACCCCTCATGAAGTTCCACACATATAGACACTTCATTTATATCACCGCGCATACATATGAGCATAAAGAAGAACTTCAGTCATACTACAATCTCACAGAGGAAGACCTCGAAGATATAACCAAGGACTACTCTGTAGAGTGCCTCATCCCCGCTGACCCCGTAGAAATGTCAAACCCTGAACTAATCGACAGCCCTGGTATCACTCATGAAGCAAAGGATACTCTTGGACCCAGTAGAAGGAAGAAGATTGAAGAGGTCTAAGAATATTGAGCCAAGCTCGAGGCTTTTGAGGCATAGCTACCCATACCAGAGTGACTCGGGATGAGTCACACATGAGTGTTGGGGACTTGTTGGCTCTTGACCAAGTTTTGAGGATCATTGGTCATGTTTCAACTACTTTTGGGACTTCGATAGGCTATCGAAGGTGGAGTGAAAGTCAAAGTGGAGATCACAGGATCTCAACCCCTTTTTAGGGATTTTTGGGTTTTGGGCTTATGTAACGGGTATGGGGATGTCGACCCATGGGTTTACCCATGTTTAAGCCCTTTTTGTAATGCATAAATAGAAATCTAGGCGATGTAGGAAGTAGTTCGATCTATGTGATCGAAGAGAGGCTAGACATTGTGATAAGTGCAACTTGTAAGTGCTTTGTGCATCCTATGTTGAGAACTTGCAGAGCTAAGTGCAAGTGATTGTAAGAGACTGTGAAGAGGTTTTGTGTTGTAACTTAGGGAAGGAGGATCTAGCGGAGTGCACACATATCTCATGTCATCTGTGGAGTAAGATATCATGGCTCTGTGCATGTAGAAGATTGACAGAAAGAAATAAAGAAGAAGAGTTGGTGGATGTAGCCCCAAGGTGGGGGTCAACAACATATATCCCATGTTGTGGTTGATTTTTTCTTTATGGTAGTTCTCTTGTTTATGTGGTTAAATTCTTAGTGCACTGATGTATGCTTAGAAGAATCTAATATGGTATCTTAGTGATGAATAATGTGAATGAATGCTAGATATGATCTATGTTGGTATGATTAGTTCTTGAATCTATTGTATTTGTGTGAATATTGTGTTGATCTATTGTTAGGTTTTAGTTGCGCTGTAAACTAAGACTGAATATTAATGAACTATAATTGCTAAGTGCTCTGTTAAGGTGTTAGAATCACAGATCTGTGTCCTAGCTAAGTTTGCAGACATATGAGTCCTACAACCACCCCTACCTCTACCTCGGGTGAGACTTCATCTTCTTCGTAGGTGTTTCCGAAAGGGCCTGTAGTTAGGGTTTTGTTGGTGCGTTGTTGTAAGCGTTGAACCCTGGGTTTTCCCTCGTTCCCACAACTTGATGTAAAATTTATTTTGGTTGTGTATGATGGAGAAGTTAATGATGATAAACTTGATAATTGGGTTAGACAGATGGAAGTATATTGTAATGTGCAACAAATCAAATATGAGGCAACCAAAATCATATTGTCATCACTTTGTCTTGAAGGCACAACTCTCATCTAGTGGAAAATAAAATGAAACATGGAACTCAGCAAGTTCGTAAGATTTTTCCATCATGACATGATTTTATTTCCGCACTTAGAAAACAATTCTATCCATTGGGATATATTGAAAAGGATTTAATTGAATTGTAAAGTTTTAAGCTAAGAATAGGAAAATCGATGCAGGAATATAAAGATGAATTTCGTAAGATGGATTTTATGTTAGATGTTCCATTGACTACACAAGAAACTCTTATGAATTATATAGGAGGTTTTCCTTCTTATATTAGTAATACCTTGTTTATGTTTAGATCTGATAATACTGATGAGGTTTATGTTCAAGCAACATATATTGAAACAAGAAAAATTGGAGTTAGTATATCAAGGGAATCATCTTCAAAGAAAGAAGGAAAAGGAAAAGGGAATGGCAAGAAAGCAAATTCAGCGACAGTGAAGGAAGAGAAGCTCTCTTGCAAGAATTGCAAGAGAGAAGGGAATGATGATGAACATTGTTGGAAATTTCACCCAGAGAAGAAACCAAAGTGGTTCAAAGAGAGGAAAGGAAGAAAAAAAGTTGCAACAACAACATGACCAACAGACCTAGGGAAAAATTTAGGTGACGAGTCTAGGATTACAGGAGTTGGTTTGACAAGTAAAATTGGTGATGGTTTTTATTAGAGAAGTAAATTGTTTCATATAAGGGTCATAATTAAAAATACTAAAATTGATACATTGATAGATAGCAGATATGAATCTAACTTATTTTCAAAGGAAGTGGTTAAGAAATTGGGATTAAACACGAAGATGCATCACAAACCCTATTGACTAAATTGGATAAGCAAAGATCATAAATTTCCCATAACAAAGCAATGTATCATAAAGTTTGCAATTACATCTAAGTATGTGGATGAAGTAATATGTGATGTGGTGCCACAAGAAACATGTGGAATGGTCTTAGGAAGACCTTATTTATATGATCGCAAAGCAATCTTCTACAGGGAACACAATCAATATCACTTATTTAAAAAGGGAACTGAATATGTTGTGCATGCTCATCACATAAAAGAAAATCAATCTCTTCTAACAATGGTAAAATTAAAGAAGGAATCTTATGCAAGCAATACACCTATAATTGTCCCAAGTAAAGAAATTTATATTAAGCATGAACATGAGATGGTTGTAAGATGGGAGTCCAATCATAATTTGCTTCAAGATAATTTAATGTCATGCAAGCCCGTCAAACATATTGGTTCATTTTCAATGATATTTATGATGTTATCGTTGCTAATGTTTTCTACATCGATGGTAGTGGATTCAGTAAGATGCGAACAACTTCAAATGACTAACAATATGCTTTCAGTTGTCATGGTTATTATGTAATTGATTATGATGCAACATGTGTACAATACAAAGTTTAAATACAAAGGGAAAGTGGGGAGACCTATCCTACACTTGATGACTGGTAAATATCCTTTTGGAGGACCAAAAGGTCTTAGTGGGGAGGAATGAAAAAAAATGGATCCAGTAAGGCCAAAATTTCAAAGTTAATGGAATAAAATGAAAATAGTGCCATTGTGTAGGACTCGTCATGCCAATTTTGGAACTATATTGTTTTTTTCCAAAAATGGACACCGTATGCGAAAGTTATCACGTTATGAACTTTTTCCCAAACAGGTAAAAGTCAACTAGTCAAAGGACGTATAGCTAATGTGGTAGATGACATAAGTAGTACATCATGATGAAATCATAAGTATGTCATTCTCACATCAGCATGACATGTGGCATCACCAGGATGTGCCATGTGTTAGTCATTTTTTTCATTTTCAAGGGTGATTTGGACCAGTAAAAAAGTGACACGTGGCACTATACATAAGTGACACATGGAACCGTATGGAAGTGACACGTGGAACTGTATGAGCAATGATGTGGAACTATATGAACAGTGATGTTGAACTGTAAAGATGATGGCGTGGCACTATACATATGATGATGTGGCACTGTACGAACGATGACGTGGAAACAAACTAGGAAGGATGATGTGGCATGTTCACGTGGCTCGGGCCAATGACAAGGTGACATGTTTCCCAATGAAGAGCCACCATATGGCACCTTTTGGAAGTTCAAATTAGTTTGGATGTTTCCTCCAAATTTGGCGGTTAGCACCAAATCTGGTGGGAATCCTCCAAATCTGGCAAAATCCCGCTAAGTTTGGCTAACTATCGCTAAATTTGGCATATTCTGGCTTATTTATCCGGGCACAAAAATTGAGACAAAGGATATTTTTTGGCATTCATTTCGACACTGTATGGACTATACAGATCCGATAGGGCACAACATTGGGATTTGTGCCAAGGGGAGGTCGTGAGGGCCTATTCAAAAGTAGGTCAACTTTATACTCAAAAGTTGCAGAATTTCGAGGGGATTCTAAATATGGATTATTATTTTTCATCCGAGTAGTTGAATATAAAATTTCCTCCAGAGCCCAAGATTTCGAGACAAGCATAACCGAGTTCAGAATCAAAAGTCTCAGAATTACCTCTTGCACCATTTGGTGATGTATGTTTCTGTCGAGGAGTTACAGATCTGAAAGGTGGTTTCAGGAGATATTATGTAAGCCTTTCTTGGTATTGTTTTTAAGCACTAAAGATTGATAAGAAACATCCCACTGAAGACAAAGGCCCAGAGACGTAGGAAAATTTGTGACGAACTCCGTTACCAATATTTGTCATTGTGGTTTGTTGTTCTTAGTGCTTATTTACTATTCTACATTCTTTATGATGGCCACAACATCCTTTCATTAAAATATTCTTCTTCTCTTTAAATCCTAAATGGTAAAATAACTCATGAATAAACTTAACCATAGTCTTTAAAAGATCAATTTTGGATCAGTAAGGGGGATAAAAAGGGTTCTAGTAATTCTAACGAGGGTAAAAATGAAAATAAGAAGGTGAAGTTTTCATGTAAGCCTTGCACATAAAATTGCTTGACTCGCCAATGCCCCCATATTGAGGAAGCCCAAAATATTTGGGCACATAAATAACCCGTTTTGTTAACTAACCCTTTCCCACAAGGGAAAAATATGGCTCAAGCCTCCTCATCTACAAATGAACCTGGGGGAAATCAGGGAGCCCCCACACTTAATGCTAATAATGGAGCCACAAACATATACATTATGACATCAGATGCTCATCTGCAGACCAGGGCTCATGATTACGGAATGCTGAAATATGTTGACAAGGGAAAATAAGCTTCCAATCCACCACCTCCTCTTCCTATTGAGAATACTCTAGGAGAAACAATGAATCACATCCCTAATGGTTCGTTTAAGAAGGCTTCTCACAACCCGAACACAAGGGATTCTCAGAACTAATATTTCGTGGAGGATCTGGAACAAACGCCTTGTGTGATGTATGCTCTAGAAGTTCTCCAGAGTCATCCCTCACAGAGAAAAGCATTGTTATATTCCTTGGGTTCTGCTCAGACAGATAACTCGGGAACTATTTTTTTTGACCCTATATATAATAAACCTCATCTGCCTCACCATGTCGCTTTCCAAATAGTAATGTTTTATGCCATGGAATCATTGACACATGAAATTTTTCGTACAATGGTAGATGAGGGTGCCTCAACTTGCATGATGTCATTGGCATGTTGGAAGGCCATTGACCAACGCTAGTTGTCTCGATCACCGACTTTTTTAACTGGGTTTGAAGACCGCTCTCTTAGACCACTTTCCATAATCCCCTCCTTTCCCATGCAGTTGGAGGGAAAAATTGTGTGCATCGAGGTATAAGTAGTCGATGCACCTCTTGAATACAGTCATTTGTTAGGTCGTAGTTGGACCTACATAATGACAACAGTTGTATCCAATTTTTTTTGGTTCTTATGTTTTTCTCACAAAGGTCCGATCATAACTATTGATCAATTATCCTTCTCTCATCTTGACCCTTCATCAGGGGCATACACGGTCCCAATGATTGACAATCTACAACCAGGTACCGTCAACTTAGTTTCCAGATTGTTTCCATCACTAATGGGGACTTTTGATTATCCGTCACCTTCGAATGATGTCAAGTTTATTTCGGATATCCCCGATCAGTCGAAGGATGTGATATTTCAAGTATATTCTTTTTGAATGAGTTATTTTAATGACCCGTGGATTTTACCATCCCCATCGGTTTTGATGGAAGGGGTAGGGAATCCTCGCATGGATATGCTCCTATCCACTGCTAAGGTTGCATACATCATTGTCCAACAAACCTCGGTCAACCCTGTTCCAACTCCCCCACATGATTTAGATATTGTTCTCGAGCGTATTTGGGCTCAAAACTCTATTACTACTCATGATCCTTTGGACTTGATATTTCCCTCTGATGAGGTAATTTTGGAGGCAATGACTGGGTTGGATAGACCTTGGGATGATCTCCACCATAGATCCTATTTTTTACCCAATCTTAGGAGAGTAGAAGTAGGAGAGTTCACCAAGACCATGAATGGAGATGCCACTTGTCATGTTAACCCTCTAGCCACACACGAAATATATGATGAGGGAAATATGTAGAGTATAAATGAAACAATTCCAATTGACATCTCTATAACCCTTGATGTCATTGAAAATGTCTTCATCGGAGCGGATTGTTTCTTTGAGGAGATTCAGGTGTACACTGAATTATTTAAATAGTTTCACAACATTTTTTCTTGGTATTAGGACGAGATGCTAGACATTAACCCTCATATATTAGAACACGAGATTAGAACTTACCTCAATGCTAACCCTGTTTGATAGAAGCTTTGCCCAGTCAATCCTCGCAAGGTAGAAGCTATCAAGGTTGAGGTAGAGAAAATCATTAATGATGGTTTCATATATCCAGTGCAATTGACGAAATGGGTGTCAAACCATGTTCATGTCAACAAAAAACAAAGTATGATTCATGTGTGTATGGACTTTCTTGATCTAAATAAAGTTTTCCCGAAAGATAATTTTCCATCCCCATTCATTGATCATATTGTCAATGAATGTGCAGGATGTGAAGTATTTTATTTTATGGACATTTTTTCTGGGTACAACCGAATTCATATCAAACCCGAGGATCAACATAAGATTGCATTCATATCTCCTTGGGGTACGTTTGCATACAAGAAAATGCCTTTTGGCCTTAAAATGTTGGAGCGAATTTTCAGCATACCATGTCGTTCACCTTCCACTACCTCAAGCATATAGTCTAGGCGTATCTTGATGATCCATCAAATTCTCATAAGAGATCTAATCATCCCTCCCACTTATGAATTATTTTTGAGAGGTGTCGCTACTACTGGATTTTTCGTGAATCTGAGAAAGTGTATTTTTTGTGTAATAGTTCAATTGCCTCCCCCGTGCACAATTCCCCATCTTTAAAGTCTACATGGGAAAGATAAATTTATTCGGTGATTTGTTTCCAACTATGGTGATATTACTAAAGGGCTTATGCATCTCTTGAAAAAATGGGTCCCATTTTTTTGGGATGAAGCAACTCAATGCTCTTTTGAAGCATTAAAATGTGCTCTGACGTCTGCCCCTATGCTCAGTCCTCTAGATTGTGGAAAGGATTTCTTATTGTACTTGGTTGTAGCAGAGTATACTATTGGTATGGTCTTGGTTCAAGAGGATGACATGCTCCAGGAGCATGTTATCTACTATCTTAGTTGAAGCTTAGTCAGACTAGAACTCAACTACACCCATGTTGAGAAACTGGCTTTGGCTACTATCCATGGAGTCCAAAGGTTTCGTCATTACATTCTACTTCACAAGACCAGTGTTGTAGTTGTCTTGAATCATTTTCAATATGTGTTGACATGATGGGTGATCGGCAAGAAGATAAGTCAATGGATAGTCATTCTTCAATAATTTTATTTGGACTTTGTTTCGGAGAATTATAAGAAGTATTTGGTGTTTTTTAAATTAATTTTTGAGCTTCCAGCTAAGAGTGGAAATGATTTTCCCAAAGAATCTTTGATCAACGAGGATATTTTCCTTATTGCATCGTTAGACCCTTGGTATGGAGATATACTAGTGTATCTTCATAATTTGAAGTTCCCTTCCTCTGCTTCTCATGATGAGCGTCGATGAATACACCATCAAGTGCGGAACTATCTTATCATGGATGATACTTTGTATCATCGAGGATTTGATTGTGTTATCCATCATTTCCTAACTAATGAAGAGGAAGATATTGTGTTGAACGATTTCCACACTGGAACATGTGGTGGTCACTTTTCTGGGTTGGAAACAACCCAAACCATTCTCCGCACTAGATACTTCTGGCCCTCATTGATCAAAGATTATGTAGAGGCAGTCAAGAAGTGTCACCCATGTTAGATCTTCTTTCGGAATATGCGGGCACACCCTACTCCCATTTTTTCAATTATTGTTGTTGGTCCCTTCACTAAGTGGGGGATTGATTTCACTACATACCACCCTTCTTCGTCTAGGGGGCATCATTTTATCATCGTAGAAGTAGACTACTTCACTAATTGGGTCAAGGCCATTCCAACATTTAGTAATGATGTAGAAATGGCTAAGCTTTTATTTTTTAACCAGATTGTATCTAGTTCCGGTATTCTAAAGGATATTGTCACAAACCATGGAAGTCACTTCCAAAATAAGATGATGATTGAGTTAACATAAAAAAATTGGGTTTAAGAAAGAACATTTGTCACCCTACTATCCATAGGTGAATGGTCAGGTGGAGGTTATCAATAAGTCTCTCAAGACTATTCTCCAACAAACGATCAATTCAGCCAAGTAGAATTGACATTTCATGTTGTATTCGACACTTTGGGCATATCGAACCTCAGTCAAGACTGCTACCAGTTTCTCTCCTTTCCAAATAGTTTACGGGTTGGAGGAATTATTTCCAATCGAGTGTCATATTACCTCTCTTAAGTTGGTAGTGGAATTATTTCCCAACACCACTACACTTGAAGAGCGTCTCCTTTATCTTGAGTAGATCGATGAGAAACATCGAGATGCAACCTTGGCCAATGAGGCTCACAAACAACGTGTCAAGTGTCAATATGATCGGTCGGTCCTCCCTAGATTTTTCTTCGAAGGATATCTTGTATTGGTATATGACCAAGATAAAGGTCTCTTGGGGGAAGGAAAACTCAAACCCATGTGGTTCAGACTGTTCATTGTTAAGAAAGTCTTAGAAAAAGGTGTTTATCAACTAGTTGAATTTGAAGGTAATTCTTTGTATGAGCCTAGAAATGGGCTCTACCTTAAGAAGCATTATGCTTAGGTTAGTATCCTGAGTGTGACTTATTGTATATAATGTACAATTTTATTTATACATTTTAGTGTCTTTTTGTTTTATGGACGTGTATTTTATTGTGGTTTTTCACCGTGGAAGATGTCAAGTGAATATGAGGTTTATGTTGGGTTTGTAGGAAGTGTTAGCTGACACACTCATAGGATTTCTTCCACATCTTGGGTGATTGTCACGCCCACTAGTCAATTTATATCTTCTGGAGGTGTTTGTCTAGGAGAAGCAACCAATAACATTGTTGAGTACAATGTTGTAATAGAATTATGATGTGATGCATTGTCACAGGGTATTTATCACCTCCGAGTTCATCTAGATGATCAACTGGTAGCGTCAGAGTTAAATGGAGTGTATCGTTTTTACGATCCCACTCTTCACCGATGATTCCTTAGGGTATGTCTCTTAGAACACTATTTTGATTATATTACATATATTCATGTTCCTAGGAGATCTAATCAAGTAACTGATGCATTGG
>JZKD02S0131412.1:0-10195 GCA_000966675.3 Picea glauca
ATTGTAGTAAATGGTTAAAATGGACCAAAAAATTCCAACGGGACATTGACACAACCAATGAACAAAGCCAGAGGTAGAATTGAGTTGTGCATCAAGTGGGTGCCATAATTGATGCCGACCGACCCAGCTTTAAATCCTTTAATTATATTTTTATCTCTCTTCTCATATCTTTGTTGTCACAAATTATTTTTCTATATTCATAATTCATTTACAGTTCTGAATTACAAGATTTCTGTCACGTAACACCAACTTTAACTGTTTCTGAATTTCCATCATTTAATGTATATGTTAACCGACCGCTGGACCCACCGGAATGCCAACCACCAAGGAATATAATATCAATCCTTTCTCTGCAATTAATCGCCCACCAGGCCACCGGAAAAATAACAACCGCTTGTCAACGACCACCGAGGTAAAATAAAATACTTATTCTTTGTGAAGGATTTAAAGGTCGGTCCAGTTGAATTGAAGCCCGCTAAAATAGCGATTATGCTAAGTTTAGCTTACAAAAGAGCAGATAAATAACAATTTAATCTCCACGTAGATGAATTCTTCTCACGATTTGGTTGATCGTATTAACTCTAAACTCAATCGGTTCTTCTTGGATTCACCAAATTACTTAATGTTTTATCAAAACCTTAATTTGACGAAGATCTGCGAGGGTATATTACAAGCTTAGTGACAACAACTCAATGATTTCACAATTTGAGAGAAAAATGACAATCATACATACACAACACAATCTAGAAATTCTATTACTGAAGTAGGAACACAATATTTGTCTTTGAGCTCTGCTCTGCACACACAATTTTTTCCACCCTGCACTCTCCCTATTCCCCTCCCCCTTGCATTATTGTTCTCCCCGAGGGTTTTATTTTTCATACAATTATGGAGAGGCATTGATCGAATCTCCAACATGATGGATTGTATGCTCAAAAATATTAGCAACCCAAAACTTGTCCTTAAATTACTGAACAATATTCTAAATGAGCCAATTGGTTACATTACATGGAAAAACATTCTTTCCCCATAAGCACACTTCTAGAACTATGACAAACTTAGGAAAATAACCAAATTACAACATACTATAACATAGAGGAAACCAACTTCCTCTCATAAATTCCTAAGACCTTCTAAAGGTCAATTATTGAGTTGAATTCGATAAGATGCTCCTCCATTAGACTCCTAGGGAAGAAAAGACATGTTCATGGGCTTTGTTCCATAAATTCTTCAATACTTTTTCCATACTTGGAAATTTATGTTGTTGTCATCCACATGGAATCCTCAAGTCACTACCTTCTTTTCAAGAACTAATTCAATTTGTTTTTAATGTGTTGTAGGTAGTTGGTTCTCCTATTCAATGGTTCGAATTTTTTCATTAATAGGTGCACCTTCTAAAATGTCTGCTACTTCCTTGAAGGAGTACAAATATGAGACATTAAAAATTGGAGAAATTCCAATGTAACTTGGAAGTTCTATTTCACAAGAAATTGAGGAAAACTTCCTCAACACTTTACAGGGTCCAATATTTCTAAGTTTCAATTTGTTGTATTCCCCTCTAGAAAATATTTCCTTTCTGAGGTGTGCCATAACCAAATCCCCAACTTCAAAGTTCATATGTCTCTTCTTCAAGTCTTCTCTCTATTTGTACTTGTTGTTGCTTTCCTAAAACTATTGCTTGAATCTTTCCTACAATTCTTTCATACCTTGCAAAATCTTCATTGTCAACACTTCTCATTTATTATTTTCCTAAATTTCTTAATTCATAAATTCCTCTTGGGTGCATTCCATACAAAATTTTAAATGGACTTAACTCTTTGCTTCTATTAGGTGAATAATTATATGCAAACTCTTCCTCTGCAAGTACCTAATCCCACTACTTGGGATGCTCACCTACTAGACTCCTCAAAATATTTCCCAAACTTCTATTTACCACCTTTGTTTTCCCATTAGACTAAGGAGCTATGATGAATTGAAATTGAGATTGGTTCCTAATTTTCTCCATAGAGTTCTCCAAAAATGATCCCCAAATTTTGTGTCTCTGTCAGAAATAATACTTTTTGGCAATCCATGCAATCTGACTGCTTCTTTAAAGAATAAATTTTCAATATTAGTTGTATCACTTGTCTTTGTGCAAGCTATAAAATGTGCCATTTTTTAGAATCTATCAACAACAACATAAATTGAATCATCACCTTTTTGAGTTCTTGGCAATCTTAACATAAGGTCTGTACTTATAGAATCCCATAGTCTGCTTGGAATTGGCAATGTATGATATAATCCAACACTCGGAGTCTTTCCCTTTGCATGCTAACATACCTTGCATCTTTCAACAAATATTTTAACATCAAATTGCATACCAGGCTAGAAATAAAATGTATTTAACTGAGAAAATGTTTTGTCTTGTCCAAAATGTCCTGCTAATCCTCCACTATGCTTTTCCTTCAACAAATGTTCTCTCATTTAATATCTTGGAATGCATAATTTGTTGTCTTTGAATATTAATCCATCTTGTAGCATATAATCCAACCATGGAATTATGTCTCTGCTTACTGGATTCTCACAAGCTTCATAAGCATCTTTAAAATATGCATCATCTTTATACATCTCTTTCAAATCATCAAATCCTAAGATATTCACTTGAAACTCATGCATCTACTTAATTGACTTTGCTTAATGGATTTGCTACCTTAATTGACTGCCCACTTATATGTCTAATAACAAAGGTAAAATTTTGCAAAAAATCAACCCACTTAGCATGATTTTGACTTAATTTTGTTTGACTGTTGATAAATTGTAAGGCATGGTTATCAGTATAAAGAACAAATTCCTTAGGCATGAGGTAATGTCTCCATTTCTTCAATGCTTGAACAATGGCATAAAATCCTTTATCATATGAAGAATATTTTTGTTTGGCCTCATTTAATTTTTCACTAAAGTAAGCAACGAGTTTTCTTTCTTGACTTAGAACAACTCTTATTGTTGTCCCACTTGCATCACATTCAACCTGGAAGAGTTTATTAAAAACTGGAAATGCTAAAATTGGTTGCTCTACAATTTTCTGCTTTAATAATCTAAAACCCTTATCAATTGATTCACAAGCTTCATAAGCATCTTTAAAATCTGCATCATCCTTATACATCTCTTTCAAATCATCAAATCCTAAGACATTCACTCAAAACTCATGAAAAATTAATCTAACTTTGCTTAATGCATCTGATACCTTATTTGACTGCCCACTTATATGTTTGATAACAAAGGTAAAATTTTGCAAAAAATCAACCCACTTAACATGCCTCTGACTTAATTTTGTTTGATTGCTGATAAATTGTAAGGCATGGTTATCAGTATAAAGAAAAAATTCCTCATGCACGAGGTAATGTCTCCATTTCTTCAGTTCTTGAACAATGGCATAAAATTCTTTATCATATGAACAACTATTATTGTTGTCCCACTTGCATCACATTCAACCTGGAAGATTTTATTAAAACAAACAATGCTAAAATTGGTTGCTCTACAATTTTCTTCTTTAATAATCTAAAACTCTTATCAACTACTTTCGTCCACTTAAATGGTTGTTTGCTTCCTTTAATTGTCTCCATAATTGGAGCACATATTCCACTAAAATTTCTAATAAACTTTCTATAAAAACTTGCCAAACCATGAAAGATTCTTACCTAAAAAATACTCCTTGGGGTAGGCCAATTTATTATAGCCTTGACCTTCTCTCAATACATCTTCAAGCCATCTCTTGATATCACAAAACCCAAATAAAGTAACTCCGTCTTCACAAAACTCCACCTTTTTAGATTGATTAGTAACTTTTATTTTTTCAATTTACTCAAAACCAATCTAATATGTCTCAAATGTTCTTCTCTATATTGATTGTAGACCAAGATATCATTTATGTAAACTATGACAAATTTTCCAATAAATTCTTTAATCACGTCATTCATCAATCTCATAAAAGTGCTAGGAGCATTTGTGAGCTCAAAAGGCATTACCAACGATTCATATAACCCATCATTTGTTTTAAAAGTTGTTTTTCATTCATCTCCTTCTCTAACTCTTATTTGATGATACCCACTTTTCAAATCTAATTTTGAAAAATATTCAACAACACTCAAGCAATCCATCAAATCATCAATAGGGGGTAATGGAAATATGTACCTAATTGTAATTTTGTTTATGGATATGGAATCTGTGCACATTCTCCATCCTCCAACTTTCTTTGGACTTAACATTATAGGAACAACATATGGGCTTAAACTTTCCCCGATGAGGCCCTTATCCAACAACTCTTGTACCTGATTTGTAATCTCCTCATTCTCCTTTGGGGTCATTCGATATGTTTCCTTATTAGGAAGATTAGTCCCTATAATCAAATATATATGATGATTGATGCTTCTTATGGGGGTAACTCATTTGGAAAATCATCAACCACAATATCAACAAACTCATCCAACAATTTTTTAACTTCTTCTGGCAAATCATCTAAATTTGTGCTAGTAAGAGTTACCATGGGCTTACCAACTAAAGCAAAATGTACCTCCTCATTTTGTATTTCTTGCAGAAGTTCCTTTCCATTGACTAGCAATACCTTATGGCTAACTTCTTCAGCTGCACTTTCATATTTTAATGTCAAGAGTGTATGCTTCTCTCCATCCTTCTGAAAAGTGTATGTGTTGTTCCTTCCATCATGTATTTCCTTCTTGTCATACTGCCAAGGTCCACCTAACAAAATATGACACACATCCACAGGCATAATATCACAAAGTACCTTGTCTTTGTAGCTTCCAATCTAAATTCCACTTCACATTGCTTATTAACCAACAATCGATGTCCATACTGCAACCATGACACTTTTGTATGGAATAGGATGTATTGTCTTCTTCAAGCCCAAATTTTCAACCATTTCCATAGACACCAAATTATCAATATTGCCACTATCAATAATAAATTTACAACATTTACCTTTGGATTTACATACAGTTATGAAGAGTGTCTTTTTTTGTGTAGTTTCTTTGATCTCCTTGATCGGCTTAAAAAAAAATCTCTTCATCAGCAAAGACTCTCCAAACTCTAGTGCATTCTCATGGTCATATGACTTCACTCTTTCTTCCTCATCCTGAACAACATTTGCACTCCCTCTACTTGTGGAAGTTTTTTCTGGACACTCATAAGATAGATGTCGGTCAAAATTATCTCATCTATAACATCTGATAAGAGAATATCTACCTCTTTGATAAGGTCTTCTTCCTCTAAAATCACCACCTCTTGGTGAATGTTCTTGCTGGTGTGAACTGTTGGCCTCTTCTTGTTGAGTTGGTAATCTTCCTCTGCCACTTTTTTGTCCTTTGCCTCTTGCTGGACTTCGACCTCTTCCTCTTTGACTTTGTTTCCTCGCTAGCTTTTCCTTTGCCTCGAGAGAAAATTGATATGCCTCCTCAACAATTCTTGGAGACAAAATGTCGATTTCATCCTGAATCTCATATCTTAGTCCATTAAGATATCTAGCAATATTTTTTGGCTTTTCTTGTATACGACCAACTATAATGTTTAATATATAAAACTCTTCAGTGTATTCTTTAACTAACATCACCTTTGCAAATCCTTAAATCTTATCCCAAGTTGTTCTTAAAGGGGGGTGTTACAATATTTAGACACTTAGGAGTTAGTTAAGTTCAACTTGGTCTAATGTGTCTTTACATAAAAGTGTGTTTCTTTAGCATGTATTTTTAGTTATGTAATCTGACGGTCATGATATGTTCTAGACATAAATTGATATGATGGTTCATATTCTCCTCAATACTAACAACTATTGATCTGTGGATTCACGCCCAATTGGTCCATGATTTATATTTAAAGAGCATGGAGGGTCATGTGTTGATGATCGATTGTGAGAAACTCTCTTGTAAAATATTTTTCTTTTGCATTAATATATTGCCTCAAGTTGCCATGTTGGTTGGGGATATGGCATGTTTCTCTCTTAGAGGGTTTTAGTGATCCAAAAATGATCTTTAAAGACTTGGTTAAGTTTTAAGCATGTGTTCAATTACCAATTAAGAATTAAGGAAAGAAGAAGAACTTAATGATATATTATAGCAGCCATCATAAAGAAATGCAAATCAAAATATAAGCATAAAGAACAACAAACCATAACAACAAGGTTGTTAACGAAATTCAACAATATTGCCTATATCTTCGGGCCTTTGTCTAATTGGGGGAGGGTTTCTTATTTCTCTTCAATGCTTCAAAAGTACATCAGAAATGTATCAAAAGGATTACAAATTGGTCTGTTTATGTTCTACTCGACCTCAAGAATCCAACACAACTGACGACATTGAAAAAGGTTGAGCATAGCTCCCGGGATTGGCCTCCAAAGTTCGTTTCCTCAATAGCTTCCCTGCATAAAAATGGCTTCAAAATTCACAAACTCATCATCATTCTGATAATATGAACCTTCTGGTCTGGCAAAAATCTCTGATTTATATAGGAGTTGGTGATCCTATCCCAACTTCCTCCCAAGATCTGGCCTCAAATCGAGCTCCAGATCCCCCAAAAATGGGCAAAATCTCCCAAAATCAGCATAAAACCCCAATAAATCTTAATATAAAGTTTAAACGCCATATTCCAACACATTTTTGGGTGCAGCCCCCTTTCTACCAGGCTCTTGGTCATATTGGCTCTACCATATGGCCAAGGGCTAGGCACTGCCCTAGTCCTCCATTCAAGCCCAAACTCCGAGTCATATGGTGCCATGTGACCTAGCCTCTGTTATAAATAATAGATGTGCTCGTTTAACCATTGACAATATATAAATATTGTCACCCAACCATAGGCTGAAGCTACCCCTGAGCACCTTAACCTTGACAGAGAATAATTCTGGAAGCAAACCCTAGGCCTAATAACAAATCAAGAGAGTCCAAACCATAACCAAGAGAGAGCCCAAGACTGAAACTGAAAATACAAGTTGCAGTAGCTGCAGCTGCAACTACTTTCCAGACATGTGCACAACTAAATTTCTACAGTTGCAAGCTGTGTGTGTCAAATGATATTTGGTGTCTTGTATTTATACTGCTCCTCCTTAGATGTCTGGGCCGACTTCTCATTCTGAAGGCTAAAAACTTAATATTAAATATTTCCTTTAGCCGACTTGTCTTATAGGGTTATGTCCAATGCTTTAGGGTTTCTTCTTGCTTCCTGGAATATTCTATTATTGTCAGGGTTACACATGGATGTTAATACCTCCCACAACTACCATAATATCGACACTCCCTCCTAGCTAGGGAGGTTTTGAAAGTAATGGTCTTGAGCACAAACATACCATTCAACCGGTAACATCATCATATCCATACAGGTTATCTCATGATTAGGTCACGAGCACCATCATCACTATTAGTATCATCTGATAGCATCAACTGCATCATCTCTTGAATCCATACTCCATTTGAGTAATCATGCATGATGTTGAATACATCACTCACTCCACAGAGTGATACAAGAACCATTCTTCTAATCCGGACATATGTCCTAGAAGAATAATTGTCCTGGACCATTTTTCGTCTGGAGAATGTTTGTCCATCGGTACACTGAATATCCATCTAGTTGATAATCATTTTCAACACTACTGATAGTTTACATGGTAATCAAAACATTGTCATTCAATAGAACACAACTATTTCTATCCATAGTTGTACACAACTACTATCCAATGGTACACAACCACACCAAGTAGCACAAGACTACTTAATCAGTGACACATTGTCACAACCAATAAAACACATCCATCATAGTAGCATACATCTACTGTCTAGAGACATATATTCTCCATAGAAATCATATCATTTGATATCAACCTGAATAAAACAATATCATGATATAAATTGAGTCATCTGGGCCATTCTTCCACTCACATCTGTGAGATCTGGAAGAGCATCTGCCCTCAGAATGTAAAACATCATCCATGGGCTATTTGGACTATTCTTCTCAAGCATAGAAGAATAATTGTCCCTAATTTCTGATTCTGGACCATTCGTCTAACTGGGTCGTTCCTCCAACACTAGTCATAGTGCAACCTGGAGAGAATGAGTCTGCTCTAGGGAATGCCTATCCTTGATTATTGAACCTAGACCATTCACCTAACCGGTCCATTCCTCCAACACTAATCATAGTGCAACCTGGATAGAATGAGTCTTCCCTAGGGAATGACTTTCCATAACATTTCCTAATGGAAATGACTGTCCTACACCAACCTCCAAAAAAGATCATTCTTCAAAACTGCTCACAACTGTGAACTTCGAAAGAATGACTGCCCGACGAGGCAGACCATTCTACTTGACCACTACTCAGAGTGACTGCCAAGAAGAATGATTGTCCTAGACCATTCCCCCACACTCGACACAAGGGGAATCATTGTATATGGTACATTAGCAATCTATCAAACCATTTTCATTATGAAAATGATTGTCCGATATCGACCATGTTCCGAAATGGAAAATGCTTTTCCATCAGAAATCTCAAACCACTTTTCGAACTGGAAAGCAAATGCTCATCCTGGACCATTTTTCGAACTGAAAAATGACTATCCATAAATCAATAACACATAAGTGTTCCCTCCCAACCTGAGAGTAATCTCTTCCTTTTTCAATAAGGAAGTCATCTCCATGAGCCCCAACTTGTTTCTTAAGTACACAACTTTTTCATCTTGGACAGAGGCTTTACCAAAATATTTGTTATCTTCTCATCTGTGGAGATATATTGGATAACCACTTCTCTTTTCTAGACTTCATCATGGAGAATGTAATTCTTGATCTCAATGTACTTCGGTTTGTCATGGAACACTGGTTTTCTCTGAAGGTTTCATATAGCTATGATCATTACATTATATCATGGTTGAATTCAACACTTTTGTTTCCTGCTAGATCATGACATCGTGGCAAGGCTCAAACTGACACATGTCCCAGTAGCACTTCTTTTGTCATCATCAGAGTTTTCCATGGATTAGCAATCCATCATCGCAGACTTCTAAGTAATTATTTTGATATACTATCTCTGTCATATAAAGTTTTCACCACGCTTCTATTGTATATGAGATACTCTGCATCAAGTTGTTTGAATCTATACAAGGTCTTCTTATATTTGCATACATGGGTCTCTTTCTGGTATAATCTTCTTTCTCACTTTCTTTATTGGGAAGAACAATCTTTTACATGTAAATTCCAATCCATGGATACTACAAGAAGTATATCTGGAACAAGTTGTTGTCATAGTCTTCTCCCTCCTTCTGGAAGAACCTTTGAATCTTGTAATGCTTCCACTCATAAGTATTTTCTATATTTTATATACATTGTTCTTTATCATAACTTCCATTTCTTCTGCTCGATTGCTTCTTAGTGAGTTCAAACCAAGCTGGTAGTCTTTGTGATTCTCAGTATAATAATTGGTTGTTCTGGCTTTTTCTTTCTTTCTTGGAATCTTCATGTTCTTCCTCATGTTTCTCTTTAGCTCTTAGGTCCATGGAGTCTTCTATAGATTCCATGCCTTGAAGATTCCAAGTTATTCCTTTCATCATAGGATCATGGATGCATATGGACAACCAAGGATACTTTAAGGCTTCTTTTCGAAGAAGACTTCTTCTAAAGTCAAATTGAGCATGCGTTGTTTTTCATGGTTGTTAATTTCAATGGGAACATGGATAGATACTTCATAATCCTCAATGGATCATATTATTTAGGATTAGCTCCCTCCTAATCCTTGCTTCATGCATGAATGCATGCTCTTCTTTTGGAATTTTGTAATCATCTCCCTCCATCTAAGATAGTCCATGCTTTCGTCTGCATTCTTATTGCCTTCTGCAAAGTGTCACAAGTCTTTTTCTAATTTCTTCTTGATTGTTGACTTCTTTCTATTTTGAATTTTGCTGGGTCTCTTCATGTTTGATTATGATTTCGGCTTATCTTTCAATTGTTACTTATGTAATAGCTTCCACAAGAATTGTTACCAAGGATTGTCAATGTACTTCATCTTTTCATGTGTATTGCTTGACTTGTAGTCATCGTGATAGAAATCCTTATCTTGATATTCTTCCATAGGTATTGTTTCACTTGAACATCTTATCTTCTAAGAAATAGATATACATGATGTGTACAGGAACTATGTAAACATGATATATACAAGAGATTTGAAGAATATT